>JAHUTJ010068122.1:0-12381 GCA_036250325.1 Characodon lateralis
TGGGTTTCCTTAGACAGAAAAACTTTTTATCCAATTTGAATAAATAACTAACTCTGACTGCACTGTTCAATGGTTAGGATTAATTGGAATGTATGTACCTGACTGTTGTGAAGTGCCTTGAGACGACGTGTGTTGTGAATTGGCGCTATATAAATGAACTGAATTGAATATCTCCCGGAGGGTTTAATGTTAATCAAAGGATAATAATGAAAAAAAGCCCTCCATGCTCACTGTTAAGTACAGTGGAGGGCCTATGAGAGGCTGTGGGCCTGGTTTGCTTCCAGAAGCTTTGTTGGAGAGAGAACATGGCATCATGAACTCTTTGGAATACAAGGACATTTTAGTTAAATACCTGGTGAGCTCAATCAGAAAACTAAATGGGTCACCACTGGATGGTGAGCCAAAACATGGGCAAATATCAAAGCAATGGCTCACAGGACACAAACTCAACTTCCCTGAAACACCATCTCACTCCCCAGACCTAAATGCTATAGAAAAACTGTGTGGTGTGGTAAAGAAAGGAAGAATAACACTGGTAAAAACAGCAGAAATAATTGTACCACCAGTGTCTTTTTAAACTAATTCTTAACATGGGATAAATATACTCAAATTAAAGGCTGAATTTTTATTGATGTTTCACTGTAAGATTATGGTACTGCAATCAATAATAACTTTATTTTAAGGCTTTATATAAATCTCTACCAGAGGTGGGAACACTTGTGTATACAACCACATCAAAAATGTAAACATGGCAGGGTTTGAGTCACTGCTAGTAAGATGCCTAATCAAACACATTGAGTGGCGCATGAAGAGGCACTGAGTGAAAGTCTGTCAGTTAATGCGGCAGTCTGGGTGGTAAACGAACAGAGCAATTTGTTCCCTTCGCGTCGCTTCTGGATGTTAATAGGAGTGGGCTGACTGACAAGCAGAGACACAGTGAATCAGCAAGACTCCAAAGAAGCTAAGGCTATTGTGATTTAGAAACCTTTTAAAAATACAAAGGAACACACAGCAGTCCTGTGAGGTATTTACACATAGGAAAGAAATGATGTAAAAATAAAAATCTGGAATTCTATGGACCTTAAGAATAAACTTCAGGCATGAGATTAATTTAAAGGGTATGAAACCAGTAATTACATCATTTCTTTTTAAGTGTAGAGGAGATTTTCTTTCATTTGAACAAGTCCTCTCACTTGTTAAGGAGTGGTTTACTCATAAATACCCACAGAGCCTGGCTTATTTTGATCTTATCCAGAAAAATCCTTTCATCAGCCTTCCAAAGCCTTGTAATCAAAGTATAAGGAACAGTGAAAGGCTGCGAATGCCAGCGACTGTGGCAGGTGCATTCACCAGGTGTTAATCCGATATTGTGTGCTTCCCCCGATGTCAAGTTATATGGGAAAAAATATCCATCTCACCTTAGGCCAAACGTGTGAGACTGCTCGTAGTGGAACAGCGAATGGATCTTCACATCTGAATTCACAGCAATAAGTCTGTCAATCAAATCCTGCAGAGCAAAATGAGAGACAGTGAGAAGGAATGCAGCTGTTTGAGTGCAAAGTGAAAGAAAACAGAGAGGAAATGTACAATAGAGTAAGGTGAAAAAATGCACATCGGCCTCAGTGGTATGGGGGTTTTAATGGAAGGCCTTTGTGCTTTCAACTCACCCCCACAATAGAGTGGGTGTGAGTTAAAAGCTGATTCAAAGTGCAAAGATGCCCCCACATGGTTGGGAGCAGAAGTGCATCAAGTCTCAAGTACACTTCATGAAAATTGCTCACAGGTATGGAAGTTGGCATCTCTCTCAGCGTGTATTCGCTCTTGTTAGCTAAAGACTGTCGGCCCAGAAGCTCCCACACGGAGAGGGGAGACGACAGGAGGTTGACCAAGGACAGGAAGGACTGATGAGACAGAAACAAGAATGTGGTAAAAAAAAAAAAATCAAGAGACTACGACAGGTACAAATAACACCACTGGATAACACCTCCCACTTGACAGGTAGTCTAAATGACAGTGAAATTTAGTTTTTAGTCATATCAGATTATAGTACCATAAATTTAATAATTTTTCAAATATTTTTCTGTCAGAATGTTTTAATCTCATTGCAGGCATGAATGTCATTAATATTGAGTCATTTAATTATTTATCTGAATAGTTCTTTATTGCCAATGGGATGGTCACACTCCCCACTACTTGTTAAGCGCCCCCTTAGCAAGTTGCAAAGAAACCACATTTCTAAAGCCATCAGCAAGCTTCTGGTATGGCTAAGGCTGGATGTTTGACTAACTATTTTTGCCACAATTGAAATATTTCATTTAAATTGGTCGGTTTATCGGCACAAGAAGCTTCAATATGGCTCAGTCAAATCCAGAAGGTTGGGTCAGGTCAGCCTTCAAGAAGTATATCCTCCAAAACAGTTTTAATATGTGTTTGAGATCATGCTCTTGTTTGAACGCTTAGTTCTTCTCAACTGTTAGCTGTGTAGCGATATATATATATATATATATATATTCTACATTAACAGATCAAGTACATTTATGGGATATAAATCTAAAAGTAAAGATGTTCTGAAACCCAAACCTGATTTATTTAGTCTATTCTGTGGTGTTGGTGAAAACGGTGACTTTGCCACATAGTGCACCCTACTTTGAGGGCTCCCTGTATGTAACAGGCAGCTGACACAAATAAGGCAGGCTTTAATGCAGCCAGTGGCAGGGTTGAGGACACAGTTCACTAACGGTTTGTATTCACTCAGCTAGTTTTACCGAGTGAGATGACTTGGCTCCTGTCAGGCGACAGCGTCGGCCACACGCAAGCAGACCCTGAAGCTTCAAATAAAATTTTCAGGCTCTTGTAGGAGAGAAAACAGACAAATTCAGTCCAACGTAAAACTAAAAGTTTTCTACCCATAACAGGCTTCCTGTAGATCTTACATTTCAAAATTCCCAGTATCGATTTTCTAGATTTATTAACAGCTTTGATAAAATACAGGACATTCAAGTGCAAAGCATTTCCCTTAAAAATGCATATAGTTGGGTTTATTATCTGTGCATTTAATTTTTCAGGAAATAATCCTGAAGTGTTTGGCAGTGTGGCAAAAGTATGTTTTACTGTTTTTTTGGCACCTAAATTAAAATTAAAATAGTTCAATATCAAAATTTGAAATGTTTAGATTTTTCAAATCAGGATGGATATTTCAGAGAACAGTTTGTGATCTTTGATACGCTTTCAGTTTATAAAGATGTCTTTAGATAAGGCTTCAATTTGAAAGAGTGTGAATTAATCAGCAGGCTCCAAGCCAGAACCAAACTGACGCAGAGCGCTATAATAAAAATCTCAGGTTAAAGGATAACAGAGGTGGGGCTAATGGCACATGCCCCATGTACAGAGGCCTCATTCCTCGACACAGCTTTCCTTGGATCGAGTCCTGGCCTGGTGACACGAAGCAAGTCTTCCCCCTCTCTCCACCCCCATTTCCTGTCTGCCTACTTTCAGAAAAACTGAAAAAAAAGTCCACTAGTGCCGCAAAAAAAAGATATGGGATGTTTTTAAACATAAAATCTTGACTTTTTTTTTTTGTCTTTTGGAAAATGGAATTGACAGTTTGGAAACTGAAATTTTTTCCACTTTCGTTCTTTTTTCATTACTTATCCAGACCTGGAAAGTAAGAACAATAAGATTCCATACTTTTTTACGCTTCACAACACTAGCTAGGGACCCAGCAAGAAAATATCTATAAGCACAACCACTACAGCTTATTTAATAAGCAAGTTATTTCCATCAAGGGAAAATAAGTGGAAGAGTATACAAATCTTGGTCTTCACCTGAATGACTGACTTGAATGGAAGGTGTCTACAAGAAGGGACAGAGCAGACATAACTTCTTGATGAAGCTTCAGTCCTTCAGTGTTTGCAGCATGATACTGCAGATCTATATGTCTGTTGTTTAGAGTGTGTTCTCTTCTGCCATCATCTGTTGGTTGGCACCACTAGAGCCAGGGACTTAAAAAAGCTCAGCAAGCTGGTAGAGAAGGCTGGCTCTGTTCTGGAGTGTGCTCTGGAACCTCTGGAGATGATTGTTCAAAGAAGGATTCTTCATAAAAAAAACAGAGGACATTATGGAGAACCCTGAGCATCCTTTTCGTCAGATTCTCATAAAACAGAGTATTTTAAGCCAGAGGCTTCTTAAAGATGTGATGTAATGCTGACCGCTACAGGAAATCCTTCCTGCCCACCGGCATCTGTATCAACTCTTTGAAGAAACTTGTATTCTTAGACTGAAATACAGAAGAACCAACAATAAACTCTCAGAATTCTGCAAACTACAGCTGCACTAAAAAGCATGACCTTATTACCTAATTTACTGACTAAATTAATATTAATAAAAACAGCAGTAAGCACCAGCGAGCAGTATTTAGAGAGCTCTGTCAGCAGAGATGGAGAACCATGTTAGTACTTTAAAGTGAGCATGATACAGACCTTGTTTCACACAATGTCTTTGTGTAGCCAGGACACATTTGAGTTATTCTTCATTCATCCAACATGGTTTGGAAAACAGTCTTGAAACATCAAATAAAATCAGTTGTGTGCAGGTAATGATTTTACCAATAGATGTCCCCATGTCATATATATTGGACATCAAGTGAATTCCTTACATAATAAAATAAAAAGGGGATTAAAAGGGGATTTTGTAAGAATGTAAATTGTCTTTTAGTTTGAAATAATCCAAAGCTAATATCTAGTTGTTTTTTTTTAAATACATACACTGAACTATCAATATGTTACTAAGTCACTGTCAGGTGTGTTTATGTTTTATGTAGGGATGCACCCATATGAACATTTGGGCCAATATCCGACACCGTAAAAAACAAGCAGACTGCTGACATTGCTTCTCAGCTTCAGTTAAACACCCCACAATCCTGTGCTGCATCACGGTCACGTGAACAAACAAACACCTCTAGAAACACAAACAGCAACAAGAGAGAAATAAACATCAGTTGTTAATACTGGATCAGTTTTACTTATGGGACCAATACAGATATGTTAAAAATTGCCTAACATCAGCAGATACCAATGTTAATGCCAGTATATCGTGCATCCCTAGTTTTAAGTAACTAATCTTTTTTTGTGCTATGTTAAGTGCCTGCAGGTTTATTTTTTTTAAACATTAATGTAAATAAGTAGATCAAATGCCGCTTTCTAACAAATGAGGACAACAGGAACTGAAATAATTCTCAACTCTTTAAAAGTTCCTCCAAGAAAGAAGAAATATGAAAGGGAATAAGCTTTTCTAGAAATGCAGTGTAAAGAAATGACTTGGAAGACGCTGTGGTTCTTTGTGTGACCTCTAAAAGTAGCTCAAATGACCCCTGTTATGACCCCATGAGCTCACCTTGAAGCAGCTTCTGTCTATGGGGTCCATGGGGGTTGGTCTGGGATGGACAACTCTGGCATCATCACTTCCACATTCGAGAGCCGACCACAGCTCTACAACCAGTGATCTGACAAAACCTAAAGGTAAAAAATGTTTTATTTAAATATTCACCTTCAATGAACACGTTAAGTTCAAGTCAAAAGTTTCCATTCACTCATGAAAGCAATGGGGAAATATTCTGATGGCAGTTCAATGTGTTTGGGATCGTTCTCCTGTCTGAACACCCAAAATGTTTTTATATTTGTGTGCCACCGCTGTAAACCTTTATTTAATAGGTTTACAGTAGTGTGGAGAGAGAAGGGAAAGGCATGCGATAAACAGCCTGGTGTCAGGATTTGAACCCAGAAAAGCAGTTTCAAGGACTAAATTGGCTGCATATGGTGCACCTGCTTTACAAACTGAGATACAAGGTTCCCAGAACCCCCAATTGTGTCCAACTTTCAAATATATAGCTGTTAATTTTAGTTAAAATAATCATAACACCCACTTTGCTCAATGTGCCAGTCCCAGTGGAAGTGAATCAGCCCCACAGTATGATGCTGCCACCCTCATGCTTCAATCATTGGATCTAAAAGCCTCACTTTGCCTCCGCCAAACATATTTTGTTTTCAATGTGGTCAAATATTTCAACCTTTGCCTCATCCGACTATAAATCTTTACTCCAGAAGGGATTCTGCTTGTCCATGTAAGCGGCTGGAAGTTACAGTCAAGTTCGATGGTGTCGATTCTAAAGCAGGCGCTCTTTTAATGGTCAAAACACACAGATAGAAATGACTTGTACTTATAAACAGTTGTTTAGCATGCTACAGTCAAGTATGGTCACTGACCAGATGATAATGGGCCTTGGTCTTGAATTTTCAGCTTCACTTATCAAAAGACTTCCATTAATCTATTCAAGTATGAGTCTTTTTAAAGGAAATTAGAGGAAATAATAACAAATATATATATTCTTGATTTAAAAATGATTAAAGTTATAATTTTTTTAAATCAAAGCTCCAAAATTAAATATCTTTCTGCATATGATGAGTATGTTTAAACTTCTGGCAACAAATGCACACCATTTACTTCCTTTTCACTCCTAAAGAGGTTATTTTAATTAGCCTTACTTGCGTCTGATTTGTTAGGCACATTATTTCCTGTCATACAGCAACTAAACGCATCTAAATTTTACAGTGAACAGCCCCTGAGACAAACAATTTAACTATTCTTTCACACAGCTGCACAGCAATTTACAATTCAAGCCTTAAGCATCCCAGCAGGCAAGTGTTTGTACAAATGAGCACTTTGTTACCCGAACTGTGCAGAGCTGCAACCCCTGGAGCAGTCACTGCTACCTGTGTCACCATTACTCCGTATCCAAACTTCTCGCAGCAACTCACCTGCAATAAAAACAAACAGACTCATTCAGACAAGACAATTAATAAAAGAAGGTGCACATCAAACAAGCAATTGAACCTTCAGGGAAAAAAAAAAAAAAAAAAAAAATCACATTTAATAAAAGAAAATCCAAAATGTTTAGCAAGGATTTCATTAATTACAACACAATTTCACACAAAAAACTAGAAAAAATAAAATGACATGCTGTAATTAAAGTACAATGTCCATTCGAAATGCCAATTACAAAACTGTGCAGAGAATGTCAGTAAATTAGGTCCAAAGGGAGTTAGCCAAAATTTGCATGTAAGAGTGGGCTATGCATGTCTAAAATATAAATCTTACAAATCCTGCTTCAGCATCAAAGCACCAGCTGAATACTAAACAGATTAACAGGCTTCAGTAAATAACGCTGCATCTCTCAGGAGAAAAAAGATCAACAAAGTAACAGAAGTATTGTTCAGGAAAACCAAAGAAGTGAGAAACAGAATTTAAAGTCACTGTTTTGCTGCAATGTTGATGGGAGCACGAAAGCTAACTGTACATGTTTGTACTGTTTAATTAAAGTAGGAGACAATTCAAATGTATATTCTTTGACCAATCTAATAATTGGTCTTTTTCCTTTTTACTTCTTTGGTTTTAATGGCCCTTCACCTTGTTCATGTTTCTTCACATCAGAACCAAATAGTTCTATAAAATGCATTTGGACTTTGTGCAATAGACCAATGCAAAAAAAAATCACATGGGTGTCAGGTGGAAGGTAATATACAGATATAAAAAGTGCGGCATGCATTTACTTGTATGGGGCTCCCCTGTTTTAAAACTTTGTAGAACCACCAAAGTCTTTTGGAGTGTTATATCTACCAGCTTGGCAGGTCTGGAATTTACAAGTTTTTCTATTCTGGGGTGTCTGTGGCTCAGGTGGTAGGGGTTCATACTGTCACTGGTGGGTTGCTGGTTCGAGCCCCCGACCTGTCCCTCTCAGTCGTTCACCCGCCTGCTGATGTTGGACAGCGGACCCGGTAGTGCCAATTGCATGGCAGCCCCACTTCTGTAAGTGTACCCCAGGGCAGCTGTGGCTACAATGTAGCTGACCTCTGTCAATGTGGGAATGTGTGTATGAATGGGTGGATAACTGATTTTAGTATAAACCACTTTGAAGTCCTCAGACTTGATAAAGCACTATACAAGAGTGCAGGCCATTTACCATTTACAGTTCTTTGCAAATTAGCACAAGTTCATTCAGATTGGATGGAAAGCATGTGCAAACAACAATGTTGATGTCTTGCCAGAGATTCTCACTTGGAGAGGTCTGGGTTTTGATCTTTGATCATTGGGGCTCCAACTGTATGTTTACCGTCATCGTTCAAGGAGAAAATCTCTCCCAGCCTCACTTCTTTTGTAGCCTCTAAGGAGTTTTCTTCCAGCATTTTGCTTCATCCATATTATCATTAACTTTAACCAGCTTTCCTATCCCTGATGAGCAAGAGAATCCCCATAGCATAAAGCTGCCACCTCCTTGTTCCACTGTGGAAGGTGGTGGGTTCAGGGTGCTGTATAGTGTTACTTATTTTCCATACATTTTGAATGTATTTTGAATGTTGGCCAGAAGGTTTGGTTTTGGTCTCAGCTGACCACAGTACCTTCTTACATGGTTTATAGAAAACTGAAAGCAGAACTTCAGTTCAAGGTTTGTGAATACTTTTGCTAGACACTGTAATATCCACTTTAAGATATCCTTTATCTAGTTGAGACCTGTAACTCTTACTACTGTAAATAACAATCAGTTGAACATAAACATCTGCATTACATAAGGAAACTAAACAAGCCTGAACATAAGTTAATCATTTCAAGAATTGTATAAAAGGTGTTCCAACAATATCGTTGAAGACTATGATTAGTCTATTGATACCAATTCTTATCACTGAAAACAGGGAGGTTGAATCCTATGAAGGCAGGATAATATACTTGGCTTACATAAGACAAATACTGCACAAAGCTGTTATTCCAGGTCAGTAATTTGTGACTCTGACAGACACTTGGGATGATTCACAGTTCAAAAAATTACTTTTTACTCTCCTGAAACTGATTTTCATGGTCCATTCAACTTATACATGGAAGTCATACACCCACAAAGGTCGGGTCGCTGAGCTACTTTAGTACCCAACACAGCTACATATACAAAGAACGCAGTAATTAGTTGTTTGTGTGCAGTTCTGAGTTTTTGTCACATTTAACCACAGACCTAAATAATACCATACTACCTGTATTTTTGAGGATTTTCCCTCAGTATCTGAATCCACAGAATGGAATCTTGAAGGTTTGTATCCCTAGTAGCAGTCAGCACCACAACAATTAAATCTCACCGATGTTCCAACCACAAAGCACTCAACTTGTATGTTGTTATTCCCTGGTGTTTGAACCTCTGCCTGATTTGAGCAACATGAAGAGCTACAAGGTGCAGATGTTTCTTGCAGGTCAGTTCTAAGCTGTCCTTGGCTAATGGCACACTACATTCATTGTGTCCTCACTCAGTCAGCTGCTGGCCTGTTGGTCATACGGATTCACCTCCACGTCTAGATGTGTATTTTTTCCAGAAATAATCAACAACAACAAAAAAAAAACCTGCACCATAGCACATGGAGCCAAAACTTGTCCTGGAGAAAGAGGAGCTGTTCTGAATGTACACACAGCCATTTTTGAACGGTTACCTGTTTAAAAACACAATAACAGCTTCAAACGATCCCAAAGACAATGTAGTCAATAAATTCTTACTCTTAATTATTTTTGCCTGATTCTGCTTCCTCTGTAATCTCTGCTTTGAGGGAAAATGCAACGTAAAATGTAAATTATCATGGTATTTTAGTACGTGAGCGTAATCTAATGAATCGCTGTTTCTCTTAAAAAACCAAGAGTTTTTTCAACCTGTCCAGTCAAATACACAATGAGAGAACAGGAATGGATCGACCATTTTGGTTGATGCAGCTTCTGCTCTGCAGCTGAAACACTAGTACCTAAACACCACTAGGCTCAAAGCAGTCAGTTAACTTAACACCTAATCATCTGTAACCTCTAGAATTCACGCTAAGAGTAGCATTATTAAAGAGTCATATGAAAGCTGTGAGAAGGCAAGCTAACATCAGCTTGCTATTTCAGCAAACTCCTTCTGGAGCACAGGTCATCGGCAGAAATAAAAACACAAATGTACTGCAGATTCGGAACCTATGTGTGTTCCAACTAGTCCTTTAGAAATGAACTAAATCCAGTTTCTTGTGAGTATCTGTTTCAGAACTGACAACAATAATCATAAATGTTTGACTTTTTTCCTAAATGAAGCAGAGCTATTGCTCACTTTCAGCTTTTCCATTTAAAGGTTACCACTAGCTCCCCTTTCTTTTTCAATGGATACCCTTGCCTTAATCTGCCACAATAGCTACAGCCTAAATTATCATAACAAAAAAAACATGTTCTTGCCGTTACCAATTCACAGTCAACATGTACCATTTGTTACTTCTATACTGGATTGTGGTAAGTGTCAAATGGACTGGACAGGTCTGTCTAGAACATGGTGGTTCCCATCAGGAGTCTGATTTTCTTACAGAGATTATTTCAGATAACTCGTCTCTATAATTTGAAGCTTAAGCAGCCACCAATACAGAGAAAGGTCAAAATGTTCATGCAACTTGAAAATCTGCCGGAGACAAAGCCAAACTAGTAAACAAATGACAAGGCATAGGAGCGAGGATTAGACATATTTGCAGAAATGTTAAAAAGATTAGGACCTGTATTCACTGTATTACCTGTAGTTTTTTGGTGAAGCGAGAAAACATGTAGGAGACGCATTCATTGATGGCCCCGGTCTGCTGTAGCAGCAAAAGGCCTTTAGGGGTTGCAGCGAAGTTCAGCAGACTGCCCAACAAAGTCTCCTCCCAGACAAGCCTGTTTCAGATCCACAAAGAAACCACAGACAGCGAAAACAATTTCCAATTAACAATCCGCACCAATAATACAAGGTTCTACTCTCAATTAGACACTTTTGTTCTGATAAATGCAAGTCAGAAGAAACTCATGTTTCACATTTAAGCTGTTCAAGATTTTTCAGACATATATATTATTTAGCAGGCTCACTAAAACAAGTGGAGCAATTATCAAGCACCTCAGAAAAGGAGGATTATTGTCAACATTAGAATGTAAACTCAAATAGTTATAAACTTAACAGAACAATTCTACATTAATGGATTAATCCTATGAAGGGCTTATAAATACATTTGTTACAATGATGCAGAATCCCCATTTGTCAATGCAGAGGTCACCCTCTTTCTCTCCCATTCTTTCAATAATGTAGTAGCTCCCCATTAGTAGCTTATAGAGCATTTGCAACTTAATAACTGGCTTATTACCTATTTATTAGCCACTCATTAAGGGAACCTATTTATAAAAGGGTTCAGAATCAAGAGACATTTAATCTTCGACACATTGAATCATTGCTGAACAAGATTTCTATACAATCAGAAGGAAGTGTTTTAAAACACAGCAAAAACAGAAAAATCTAATTACGCTTGATGCAAAGTAAAATAAACAATCCAATAAAGTCAAATTTATTTGATCAAAAACTTTAAAATATAACTATTATTTAAAATAACATCACATAAATAAAGAGCCATTGAGTTCAATGTGCTGCACTCAACTTTGGAAGGGGATTCGACATAGTATCAAAGGTAAACTGATAACTTGTTTTATGATATCTTGTCAATTATTGTTCATACTACTTTTGAACCACAATTTACAGCAACAGAAACAAACTGTACAGGTTATCTGTTGTAATGGATTCAAAGGACTGTTCTTGGCAGGCATTAGTTTTGTGTTGTGGCCAATAGCTGTGGGCTTTTATTGATTAACATTTAATAAATTAACCTGCAGGACTGTTCTTGCACGTGGAAATACGTTTATATTTGATAGGAGGAAAAGGCAACTGTTAAAAGCAGTAAACCTTATGTACAAAGTATTATTAAATTCTCTGCAGTGATAGGTCAAGCAAACAAAAAATACTCAGTAAACTGTTATACCACTAATAATGTATTTTATTGTCAAGTCATGATTACAATTATGCGTGTGTGTGTGTGTGTGTGTGTGTGTGTGTGTGTGTGTGTGTGTGTGTGTGATCTCACATGTTTGCCGTTTCTTGGGTGTATCTTCCAGTGCAGGCTCCCGAAACTGGGGTTGGGATCCTTTCTGATAGAGAACTTGTCTTTAAAACAAAAACAAGTAAAACAGTTAAACTAGAAGAAATCTCTTACTTCCACATATCATACTAAAATTGATCAACGGGATCGATTTTAGCAGAGCTCCTTGTTGTTTCATCCTTGTTTTTTTTTAGCTTAATGTTTTTATGTACATTGTTCCTACAAATGTCTCAAACGTCAGTCCTCAAGGCCTGGTGTCCTGCAGCTTGTACAGGTCCTTCTCAAAATATTAGCATATTGTGATAAAGTTCATTATTTTCCATAATGTCATGATGAAAATTTAACATTCATATATTTTAGATTCATTGCACACTAACTGAAATATTTCAGG
>JAHUTJ010068123.1:0-12379 GCA_036250325.1 Characodon lateralis
TGACGCGCCCATCTAGCACAAGTATTGGGCCAAGGGAATGCCATGATATGGCAGCCCAAACCATCACTGATCCACCCCCATGCTTCACTCTGGGCATGCAACAGTCTGGGTGGTACGCTTCTTTGGGACTTCTCCACACCGTAACTTTGAAACCTCCCACACTAAAATGACAGGTGTTTCAGTTCCATTGTCCAACCCCTGTAGTTTGGGAAAATCTTTCATTGCAATACCTTGTCATAGAAACAGAGGGCAGTGTTGTGTGTGGTGCAATCTAAAATGAGCATCGTGACATATGTGCTGTGTCCAAATTTAGGCGCTGCATTCTTCGAAGGACGCAGCCTATGTAGAGCGGATCCTTCGTAGGATGCAGCCCCTGAATTTGGACACAGCTCTAGTGTCAGAGTAACATCCCCATCATCATACTGAGTCATAGTGCCAATAAATCTAGCTGTCTTTAACAATGATTAGTGTTACATTGATAAGTTAAATTTTTCCCTGTTGTGCAGAGATGCACTGATTTATGGATTTCTTAAGGCAATGACAGGTTTAAACTTAGTGTTATTTCTGAAGTAATTTGGTAAAAACTTTGACCATAAAAGAAAAGGTGCAGTTTTTTTTTTTTGTAATCGTAGGGATTGTGAATTGAAGCGAAAATTTGGTTTGACCTTCGTGTCAAAAAGTACAACGTACCCCCCCCTCCCCAATATGTTGTATAAATACAAGAGTGTCATTTTGATGCATTTAAAAAAATCTGATTTTGTAGTGTTTGACCATAGAATTACCTGTGAATCATTAATTTAATTTAGCTTTTATATAAAATGTTTTTGTTCTGTTCCAAATGAACCGAATATTAAAAAGTTGGAATTCCAAGTGGGAAAATTCAAGGTAAGAAAAGGTCACCTGCGCTTCTTAGGAGTTGTACCTAAAATCTTTTACACACACAGTATGCAGTCCAGATATATGCCACTTTGGTTCATTGTGGGATTTCTAGAATTCCCCACTGAATTTCTAGTTCTAATGAAACAAAAATCAATACACTAGAACAACATTTTTTTATGCTCTGTGTTTCCTAGCTTCATATCACAGTTTGTTCTTTACCTAACAAACAATAATACTTGAACCAGAGTTTGAGAACCTTGGTTCTAATACAGCTGTTACCTCAGGTAAAAAGTTGGGTTGTTTGAATTAGGAATTATCTAAAATGTTCCCAAATTGCCATCAAAAAATAAATTTGTAGCTCCAAATATTAAATACATGTGGATTAATCTGATGACCCAGAAGAAAATATGTGGGTTAAAAACACCCAAATAGCAGCTTAAGATTTGCCACAAAATGTAAACTGACCCGTTCTGAAAACGAGATTACAATGGATAAGACATTTACAATAATTATTTCCTCAGCTCTGTTAATATTGTTTCGTTGTTTTTATATTCAAACATAAGTCCTGACATACCAGCTACCAAATGCGGAAGAATAAAAACTACCTCCACTCTGCTTTAAAGATTTCTCTTGCCAACAGTGACGTTTTGCCATAATTGTTTTGAGGTGACTTCATGTCTGCTAGTCACTTCTATGCTTTCAAGATGTTGGTATTGATTTTATCTTGTCAGTCTCCATTAAATATGTAGCTTAGTGAAGAAGCCCAGGCCAAGTGAGAGGCTGAAGAATACTAAGATTACACAGGCAATGCAAGTCCAACTTAAATCACAGTCCCAATGAAAAGTATTCATTCATACCCCATGAACATTTCAACATTTTGTATTGCTACAGCTACAAACTTAATTGTATTTAAAGTGATACACTAACCTCTGAGTAGAGAAAATACACTATACAAAAACATGGGCAATATTCCCCCTCTAGCTGAAATTAAGCAGGTATTAATGTTTTTTTTTTATTATTATTATACATATTTTTTCACGTAATGGAAAGCTCAAACTTGTGTAAAATGTTTAGTTAAAAAAAATAACGGCAAGTCAACTAAGAAAATTCTAGGTTCCTTATCAATCGAGGGGCGTTAGCCCGATGTCCGATTGTTATGGAAGGCAGCACGGATCCTGCAGAGTTTCGGGAGAGCGCATCAGACCCAAAGCGCGTTCACGTGGCCATACTCATACATGCGCAGGCTCCAGCTGCACACCGGGAGCATCCCTGCGCTGAGAGAGCGCTCACTTCGCTCTGACAGTCTTCAGCAATCGCTTTATTTATTTTTGCATCACATTTTGTTATCACAGACTCTCACTGACGACGCAGAATGATGCGGTGTCCCTCCGAGCTCCGTGCATTCTGAGGGCCGCACACAGATCCACCTTGCACCGGCATAAAGACAGTACGCTGTCCGCACCGATATTTTTTACTGGCAGCCAGCCCAGGACGGAATGTCAAGCAGCCCCGAAGGAAGTCGCTCCGGGGGCGGCGGCTGCGGCTCCGACCGCGACTCCAAACGGGCCTCCTCGAGCAACACGTCCCCAGAGGGCGGACCTCCACCGCCGCTGCACCAGAACCGCATACGGCAGGTGGGTGTATGTTCGTAGCCTGCTCTCTCTGCACTGACGGCCCAGTCAGGCGTGTAAACATCTCTGCTGATGCTCTGCGCCTATGCTGGGCTCTCCCGGGCGTTGCCGTGTGAGAACACGGCAGGTCGATCACTTTGTTGCATGTAATTAGCTGCTAATAAAAGGACATTTTCTGGAGGAAATCTCAGTTGTTTTTATAAAAGACTTAAATTGAGCTGATTTAGTGTAGTGTAAAAACAAACTCAAATAGGCTGTAGCATCGCGGAAATAAACATCACCACATCTGTACACATTTCTTTAGTCATGATGGCAGATTTCAGTGACCAATACAGTGTTTAAATGTAACACTGTGGCTTTAGTGTAGATTTCGAGTCAACTCACTCCTGTCAGTTATTCTTACAGTCAGAATTTCTGCTTGTAACTTGGAAGAATTTGGTTCATTTACCTTTCTGTCTTCACAAGTTAATCCAGTTTTCTGGACTGGACTGCTTTCATTTAATGTGATTTGTGTTTACATCATGCTGCTCTTTATCTTTTTAGTTAGGATGCACAGTCTGTTTCTGCATTATACATTATGTGTGTGTGTTTTTGGCAGTTCTCGGTTGGTGGTCAGGACAAGCACCTTCTGCGCCTCAACAACAATTCAAAGTGGTTCTAAGGCCAAAAAAACATTACAAAATGCTGCTTGTTTTTGTAAAAATAGAATTAAAGTTTTATAAAACTCAAATATTTTGAAGAATTCTGTCTGTGCGGAGTCAAACATTTAAGGTCAGGTTTGTCTAGTCTAAGCATTTAATATTTTCAGCTATAGCTCATCGGATGTCCCTATTTCTTTTTAAAGAGTGAAATAGCCTTTTACTGAAATCAAACCAGAAGCTGCAAATCGGATCACATTAGCCAGCCATGGTGTACAGTCCTATTTTCTCACAATGCATACTTTGTACAGAACACTGGTGGGCACAACTCCACACCAATGGGACATGCAAATAAACAATAGAAAACTTCTGTAGGTCAGAATGCAATGCTGCCCTGGCCAATGAGCCATATCACCCATATCACAAATGCCCGGTGTGTGTGTCTATAAGTTGCTGCTCCTGTTGCTGAATGTGTTATGGTCATTGTCAAGGCCCATCCTGCAGGTTAACAAACTATAGATCAACATGCTGATTTATATTAAAATACAGATTTTAGTCAAAAAAATAACTTGAATAACTAAAAAGGTGGTGTTTCTATTAGGTATTGGCTAGTTACTGGCATCAAGATACACACAGGTCCTAAACAGTAACGGTTTCAAAACTTGTAACGTTTTCTTTCATACTGTTCTTTTAATGCGTGTTGTTCATGAGATGCCAGAAAAAGTGTTGGAGTGCTTGGAGTTTTCTCTTAATGTTTGTAGTGTAAAGTGTTACATCAATGCCCCACCCTCACCTGTTGCTGTGGACTCCTGATGGAAAGCTGGCTGGAAAAACAGCTACTACAGTTTTATTTTGTTCCCAAGAAAGAAGAATATGGCTGTTAGATGTGAATTACAATCAAAACATAATATATATGAATGTTATTGATTGCATTAATATAACCTTAAAAAATATGCTAATTAAAATAGCATCAGTAGGAATAGTTATTGTGTTTCTGATTTAAATAAAAGCACTTAAATCATGTCATATATGTAATTTACTCAATTGCCACCCTTTTAGGTATAACTTGTAGTTGCTAGTACTCAGTTGGACTTCTGTTTGTCTTTACAACAGGCTTAATGTTTTGTGCCATCGATTCAGTAAGATGTTAGAGACATTCCACAGACATTTTGGTCCATATCAACTTCACAGAATCACACAGTTGCTTGCAGATTTGTTCTCTGCACATACAAGATGCAAATCTTCCATTCATGTCCCAGAGGTGCTCTGTAGGATTGAGATCTGGGACTGTGGAGGCCATCAGAATACAGTGAATTTGCCAAGAAAACATTCCCCATACCATTCACCAACACCCCCAGCCAGAAGCATTTATAAAAGCATGATGGAGCCACGTTATGTTGTTGTTTACACCCAATTCTGATCCTAACATTTGAATGTTGCAACTGAAATCAGGAGTCATTAGACCAGTCAGTGTTTTTCCAATCGTCTACTGTCCAGTTTTGGGGAGCGCTTGCTGAGTTTGAACTTCAGCAAATCGTCTTCACCTCATCCAGACGCTTGAGCTGCTGCCATGTGATAGCTTAATCGCTATTCGTATTATCAAGCATTTGAACAGGCGTGCATAATAAAGTAGTGGGTGAGTGTTTATGTCTGAAATCCTTGTGCAGTTACAGTAAAACTTGTCATTTTCCCCAAGGTTGGGGTACAGAAAGACCCTCCTACCGAACTATGCCTACTTTCCATCCACCCATGATTGTGTAATCTTGTGTGTTTGGCTGGTAAATGTGAGTCAGGAGATGGTAAAGGTTTGTTTCCTCCCTCAGCGCACTCTCTGAAGCTAATATGATTTCCGTAATGGACTCTAGTGCTACACACACACACACACACACACACACAGACTTTTGGCTCTCATTACTGGGTGGGGTTCTTAAGATCAGATACTTAGATGGATTGTTGTAACAAAAAAGAAAAAGCATAATCATCTCTACCCAGACAGGTGTTTGGTGAACTATATAGCAACTTGGGAGCCAACACTGGAAGTGTGTTATTTGGTTCTTTTCATTTGTTTCGTAGTCCCCAAACTCAACATATGAAATCTTTCATCCCGAGGTGCTTTTGTTCATGTGTTATCGTAAAATAGAAAAGCTTATCTAGAGGCTGAATAGTTCAGAGAAGTCATATCAAGTTAAAATGTTAAAATAGTAATAGTATTGAAGTTTGAAATGGTGACGCAAGGAACAAAGTATGTCACAACATGGTAGAGGTTCTCACAACTTAGGAGGCAAAAAGCAATAAAAAACATTCACAAACATTTAAAGTTGTTATATTTAAATAAGGGTTTGGGAATGTGTTAAGATCAAATTTATGCCATTTTTCTGGCTACCTGTCACATGTTCTTCCTTCCTTTATCTTTATTTGGGGCTCCCTCCTTTGAATGAATTGCACTGGGTTGATATTACTCTGTTTGCCTGCAGATTGGATTTGGGAAGGGGAAGTCTTGAGAAATTAGATTTTTTTATGCAAAAATCTCATCTATGGCTGCTGACACCAGGTTTGATCAGAGCAAAAAAGCTGGGCTTAATATGTGGGCATATTACAGTGCCTTACAAAACTATACACACCCATTTTCACATTTGGTGATGTGACAATGACAAACTTCAATGTGTTTCATGTCTGTAGCCTGCAGCTCGAAAGCCACATGTGGCTCTTTAGACCCTCTACCGTGGCTCTTATTAACTGATGCTAAAGAATTTAGCAATGTTTTAAAATGTTATTGTAATATAAAAATGCTAGCTATAGCAGTTTTTCTTTACTATTTTAATGCAATATACGCATAACATCAACACAAAGAATGAAACGTGTGTGTAAGGCATGTTCTTTTTTATTTATTTTGTCAATAGGTTACAAACTATGTGCTTTTTTTAACGTTGTTTTCTATAAAAATTGAAAGTCCCATTGAAGAAAATGTTGCTTTTGTGGCTCCAAGCAAATTTTGTTTAGCTGGACCGAAGGCAAAAATAGCTCTTAGGGTTGAAGAGGTTGCTGCCCCCTGAGACTAACAGAAAATTGTTTATGATTGTTAAGTAGAAGTATGTCAGTCGGAAATGGAAAGCCCACGACCCAACTACCAACCTAAACTGTCAGGTCTCATAACTCTAGAGGGGCTGCATAGTTTCACAGCTCAACTGGGAGAATCTACCAATAGGACAATAATTTGTTTTTTCTACTTTCCACATGCAGTTTGCCACCAGTCATGTAGGGGACACAGGGAACATGCAAAAGAAAGTGCTCTGGTCAGTGAAGACCACAATTTTGGTCTACATGCAAAATGTCATGTGGTGAGGACAACTAAGAGTGCATCACCCTGAACACACCGTTACTATTGTGAAGCATGGTGGTAAAAACATCATGCTGTGGTGAGGCTTTGCTTCAACAGGGACTGGTGCTAAAGATTTGAAACTGGGGCTGAGATTTATCTTGCCGCAGGAAAATTACCCTAAATATACAGCCAGAGCTACAAAATATAAAAAATGTAAGTCTTTAGATGTGCAAAGCTGGTGCATTCCACAGTAAATGTAATTAGAGCAAAAACTTGTATTGTTTCAATCACACCGTAATCAAACAATCACACCGCATTTTAAAAATTATTTTTCACAGAAAATATTGAAAAGCATTAGTTTCTTTCCTCTTTGGTTATGCACTTTTTTGTTTTGCTCTATCATTCAAAATCTCAAAATAATATTTTGAGATTTGTCGACAAGTGTTGCAAAGTGACAGATTGTGTAAAACCTCAAAGGAGTATGAACACTTTTGCAAACTACTGTACCTGGGGAAGCTGCAGTTGAGAGGAGGTTCAAACAACCATCTTTTCTGTGGTTTATTGTGAACAGTTTATTCACTTCAGCATAAAGAGATGCACATTTTAGCCAGCTGGGTTTGAATATTGTAATTCACAAATTGCAGTATTTAATAAAAATTATTTGCAAAAGAAAACATCTTTTCTTGACTTTGAAAAAATGCTCTCAGCAGAAGTCAGTGACCTTGCTTGAAACTTTTTTCACATTTTCTTTTTAAAACTTGCCCAGTAATGTCTCTATAAATTCACCTTTACACAGCTTGATAAGATTACACATACTTCCTAAATGTTTCTTTAGATGGAAAGCTCCTGCTTTTGAATGAATTAGGTGAGACATGATTAGATGTGTTTTTGCACTTCAGAAAAAGGGACAGGATACTAAAAATGAGAGTTCATTAAAGCATAATGTTGACAGGATGTCAGCTGCAGCTATAACAGCTCTAATATAGGTGAGACAAAAAGAGAAAATGACAAAGGGACACGTGATAGGAGGATCTTACATGCAGGTCTAAAAATACTGCCTGTCTCCAGTGTGGTATTCCTGTAGAAAAATAGCCTATTATCCAAGTGTTTCCACCTCTCTGGTCCTGTGTGATTTGGTTTTCTTTAGTTTCTCTGTTCTGGTGCAAAAGGTTTTATCCGGTCTGCTCTGTCTAAACAAATGTGTTGTGATTCATCAGGTCCTCTGAATGCGTGAATGTGACAACATGCTGATTGAGAACTAACTACCCGTGCGGTCGCAGCTCATCTTACACTACATTCCCTCCACTATTTCTGGCCATCGTACCATTCATCTTTTCCCCACCAGAGCTGCAGATTTTCTCTCACTGCTCAAACACATGACACTTAGCCCCAGATTTCTTCTTGTCATCCCATCCGTCATTCCTACGCATCTCCGGTTTCCCTGCACCATATCCGCCCCAACATAGAGGTCCTCGCGCACCAGCGGGTCAGTTTACTCCTGCAACCTTTGACATTTTCATCTCTCCTTTTTCTCTGCCTCTTTCTGTAAATTCTGTATTTGCCTGCCTATTTGTCTGCCCATCTTTTTCCACTGGGAGTGGTAGCATGGGGCTGTGTAGGAAGGGAGTACTAATGGAGCCATGGCCTTCATTACATTACTTATGGACAACTACATCAATACACGCCCGCATCGGACTGCAGCTGTCTTTCTGTGCATTATGCTTTACAGAAATGTTGGATTGTAGGGTGCATCTTTAGGTGTAGTTAGCCAGAGCACATCTTCATCAATGCTGCAGTGTCATGCATTATATTACACATCAGATTAATGCAGCTTTTAGAGCACTTTCCTGGGAGTTAATGCTTACGTAGACACCTGCAGAAGAACCACAATCAACCCCCCACTACATCTGCAGATGTTTACCAAATACATCATAATTGCTTCCTGCAAAATCTTGCTATGGTGCTGCTTAGTCTCAGTGTAGACATGAGCTTTGTGTCCATTTTCTGGTTTTAATATTACAGACCTCTGAACTCTTAACAAATGTGTCCACCCAATATTTTTTTAATTAGTTGTGTAAATTTCTTCAAAGCAAACCTCCCAGAGATTGACTAGTCTGAGCTTTTACATCTGATTAACATCCGTTATGTGAATATTCAACAGATCCCGAAGGTGTTTTGTTGGATTGAGATCTGGGGACTATGGAGGCCACTGGTGCACAATGAAGTCATTGCCATGTTCAAGAAACCAGTCTGAGATGATTTGAGTTTTGTGAAATGGTACATTGTCCTGCTGGGTACAATGTGGTCACAAAGGTATGGACTGAGGGTTGTTTGATAGTTTGAAAACATGTGATATCCAATAATGTTGGTAAGTTTTGCAATAACTAAATAAGCAAATACTTAACTCTACAGTATTGTCTTTCTATGTTGGGTTCATTGCAAACATGTAGTTTATGAATGACCTACCTCCTTATCACTACCTTACTGTTTTTTATGCAACATTAAGCAAAAGGCATCATCAGGTATATTACCACAGACTAATTGGTGTGGTCTTCTGCTGCCGTAGCCCATCTGCTCAAGGTTTAGCTTGTTGAGCATTCAGAGATAGTATTCCGCATACTTTTGTTTTAACAAGTGGATATTTCAGCTATCTTTGCCTACTATTATCTTGAGACAGCCTGCTCATATTTGATCTCTGACATAAACAAGGCCTTTTTCATTGACACAACTTTCTTTTTTTCAGACCACTCTCTGTAAACCTGAGAGATGGTTGTGTGTGAAAATCCCAGTAGATCAATGTCTGAAATACTCGGACCAGCCCGTAGGACGGTAACAACCATGCCACGTTCAAAGCTGCCTAAATCCTTCTTCTACCCCATTCTAAAGCAGTTGGAGCCTCATCAAGTCGCCTTCACCATATCTAAACCTGCCTAAATGCAGTTGTTGCTATATGATTGGTTGATTTGCTATTTGTGTTAAGAAGGAATTGTAGAGGCGGAAGTGAGAAAGGTGCTGGTGTGTCATTATTAATTTACCAAAATCTGTTGCTCTTATCATGTTTCTTCAGTTATTGTTAACACATTCGATAAATTACCATATTTGGCTCTGAACAGCATGCCCTGATGCAATCTACATGCAACAGTCACATGTTTTTGTGAGTTCCATGTGTGTTTACATTCCATATGTAATGGTGATACGGCGGTAAAAAAGCATTGCCATTCGTGTCCCAATTCCATATCATCATATGGTGCATCAGCAGATCTATGTTTGGAAACACACAGCATCCCGATTCTTCCTTTTGACCTTTTGATCACTATGGTGCCTCTTAACTAGTGGGGCTGTCCTACCTTTAAACTCACTTTAAAGAATGACAGAGCATCTGAGTCAGGCAGTGCCGAAAACATTAATTGGCAACCCAGGTAAAGATGTGTAAAAAATTAAAACCAATTCATTCTTTATTAGAGTATGATTATCTCACATCTCAAATCAAAGAAAAACTTTACAGATTATTTACCTCCTTCACCATCCTTACTGTGCGTGGTGGCTAGATAAATATTGATCCTGGTCCATCGTGGTGACCAGTGACTAGAAGGGTCTCTGTTTCATGTCATATTTGTACATCAGGAAAACAGGAGTTAATTAGAGGTTCCTGTAAATGCTGATTATTTAGGAAAGTTAAGTATATTTTTGAAAAATACAGTTAAATTTGTTTTAAAGTGATTGTTCAAGTTGTCAATAATTGTGACAGTCTGAACGTATGCTACTAAAATATATATTTATTGATTTATTTATTTCTTGTTTTTCAATTATTTTCCTTCTATTTGTATTTATTTTAATGGTGTTATACATCTTTAAAAGCGGGTCATAAATATGTATGACAGTGCTTTGTTTATGCTTTTTCCAATGTTGGTCAAAAATCCTTGTTTGAAAGAGAGAAACCAATTTAGAGTCCTTTAATGCTCAGGTGATATGAGATCAAGCAGCTGGCTAATTTCATATGGCTATTATGTAACTAGCTACTTAAGCTAGCTAGTTACATAAAGATATACGTTTTGCTGTGTTTTCCAGTTTATGCAGTCTCATGCAGTATATATGCTGATTTAATAAGCCATATTAAAGAGCTTACACTTAGATTAAGCTAGAAAACAGCACTGGGAAGCTGTTTCTATCAATGGGAGCTTTGTTGCACAGACTGCATGGCACCTGCGCCGAAACCCTAAATTGCTTTAAATCAAGATAAAAAACTTATTTGTTTAGAGTGGCCTTTGAATGTGTTATCTAAAAATTATTAGTTAGGTTTTCACTCCAATTTTCCTTTCATTTTCTTATCCATCATTCTATTCTCTTTTTTTTTCTTAATTACCTCTGTTGTTTGATTTTCTGTATCATTGTAATGTTTTTCCTTATGTACACCACCTTGAGTGCCTTGTTGCTGAAAAGCGCTATATAAATAAACTTGACTTGACTTGACTTGACTTGTCTGTGTGTGATTGCATTTAGCTGCAATGGTAGGTCCATTCATTACTGTTCAGGTCCTTGCAGATTTTTCTGCTGTATTTTTCTCAAATCCTGATGAATAAGAGAGATGAAGCTAAGCTATAACACTTAAAAATGAGACACAGATTCATTTACTCTTTACCCACATGTCTGTGTGACTGAGTAGATCACACTGAGATGAAGACACTTTTCGATAAGTAGCACTTTGTGTATTATAGAATAAATCAAACTGAGGTGAACTACTCTATTTTTAGTTTATTAATTAAAAAAAAAACTACATGAATTAACAGAAACTTTCAATTTTTATCAGAATACAAAGGGTGATCCAATTTTTTGGGTCAAAAATAGGGGAGCAACTAGCTTGAAGCTGGATAGTTAGCTTGCTGGCTGTATGAAATTAGCTTTATGTGTCTTCGGTCCAACAGAGAACAGCTGTTGTTGGATGGGGGCAGTGAGAGGCATTTAGAGGTTAATTATTCATCATGCCCTTATGATGCTGCTTCCAGTTAGGGAGAAACAGAAGGGGGAGAGAGAGTACTGGGTGTGGCTGGTGATCAATGCATTTCTCAGAAGCTGTGCTCAAAAACCTTCATGTAAATATCTCATCAGCCCCTTCCCATGTTTTCTTGTCGGCCTCTTTCCTTTGGCATCAGCTTTGATATGTGAAAGGGAAGTGTTTCTATTTTAAAGAAAATAACTTTGTTGGGTTTTGAGAGTCTGGAGCATAAATGCAAATGAACATATGGCAGCAGAACATCAGCTTGTTTTTTTAGATCCTTACGTAACTGAGAACCTGGCTGTTGGAGTTTGGCTGTGCAGTATACCCGCTCTAGATTATTCTTATCCCCACGCTCTTGTTATATATAATCATTTTGATTTCAAAACAAAGTCAGTAATATAACACGAAATAGCATCTGCTAATTGTAAAAGAGAATGCCAAATCCCTCTCTCTTTCGAAGACAGTTATATGCAGGGCATCTCCTTGTTTTATTTATTTTCTTGTCTTTTTCAAATTGACAGCATCATTCAGCAGTCCCGATTTTACTGTGCACTGCAGCAAATTTCAGGTCACACGCTTTGTTCTTCATAATACTTTCGACTTGAGTGAAATCAGTGTCTGCTTCAATACCCGTTGTGATGTAGCGCTGGGAAAAAGGAGCCACAAGATTGGAATACATGCTGCCAGAAAACAGAATTTGTTTTGCTGTGTTGAAAATAAAGGTTTAAAAATAATTTTGCCACATACATTCATCAGTAACCTCGTACTCGTCGTCTTCCGCTTTGTCCTGGACCGGGTCGCGGGGGCAGCAGACTCAGCAGAGACGCCCAGACGTCCCTCTCCCCAGACACCTCCTCCAGCTCCTCCGGGGGGAGCCCAAGGCGTTCCCAGGCCAGCCGAGAGACATAGTCCCTCC
>JAHUTJ010068124.1:0-12373 GCA_036250325.1 Characodon lateralis
TGGACCATTCTCTGTAAACCCTAGAGATGGTAGTGCGTGAAAATCCCAGTAGATCAGCAGTTTCTGAAATACTCAGACCAGCCCGTCTGGCACCAACAACCATGCCACGTTCAAAGTCACTTAAATCCCCTTTCTTGTCCTTTCTGATGCTCGGTTTGAACTGCAGCAGATCGTCTGGACCACGTCTACATGCCTAAATGCATTGAGCTGCTGCCCTGTGATTGGCTGATTAGAAATTAACGAGCAGTTGGGACAGGTGTACCTAATAAAGTGGCCGGTGAGTGTATGTGTTTTTCACAAAGAAGAACAGGAACGTCCAAATGCACACATAGCTGAACTCTCAAGGAGTTTAGACCACAATAATCAAACTGTGAACCTAATGTTGAAAAGCCCAGACCCGACCATATATGGGCAGTGACATCACGAGGTGAAGCAAGCTTCAGAAGCACAAATTAAAAGGAGCCAGTGTCAAACTTGCTCTCCTTGTCCAGCCTCTTGGTCTAGGTGGACATCCACGTCTTCTCCAGGTCTGAAGTTGGTCCATCCTCTCTCCACGTCCAGATGGATTGAACAGAGCTATAGGAGATGTTTAGAGCTTGGGATGTTGTTGTTGTAGAACCTAACCCTTCTCTAAACTGAACCAGAACTTTCTCCCTGACCTGTCTGCTGTGCTCCTTGGTCTTCATGATGCTGATTGTTCTCTAATAAAGAACCTCTGAGGACTAATTAGGTGCCTTCAGAAGATAAATGGCTGCACTGGATTTTATTTAGAGGTATCAGTAAATGTGGCTGAATACATGCACACCACAATTTTAATTTTTATTAGTAAAAATGTTGAAAAGCATGAATTATTCTCCTTCCACCTCACAGATCTGATCTACTTTGTGGAGGATGGTCAAAAGAAACGCTGGAAAAGGACAGAATGTGGCAAAGTTTAAGGGGTGTAAATACTTTTTGTAAGGTGCTCCAAACTCAGATGCCGATCCTGTGACTGTATGTTTACCTTGGAGGGACAACTGTACCAGTGGGGCTGTTTATCACTTTAATGTCTTATTTTCATATAAACAAAATCTCAGTGAATAAAGATGAGCCAATCAGCTCTTTCATATCTGAAACAGACAGCAGGGGGCAGCGTTTCTGCAGGTTGGTTTATTTTCTGTAAAATAATGTGAGGATACAGTCTGTCTGTAAAAATGTCTCCTGTTCACGTCAAAAGCAACATATACAGCATTCCCTGGTTATTAATATTATTTTTAATAAACAACTTCAACAAAAACATCGGAATACAAACAAACATCAGTTTTTCCTCTGAAACTATAAACATGAAGGATGTGAGAAATGAATAAACATCAGTACAAAACAGGATGAAGTATAGCCTCAAACTGACCCCCAGTCAGCACACACACACACACACACACACACCCCTCCACACACACACACCCCTACAAACACACACACCCCACCACACACACACACACACCCCACCACACACACCCCATACACACACACACGCACCCCTCCACACACCCCCCCCACACACACACACCCCTCCACACACACCCCCTACAAACACACCCCCCACACACACACACCCCTACAAACACACCCCTCCACACACACACACCCCACACACACACACACCCCTCCACACACACACAGCTGCAGCGTCCACTAAGTTTAAACACAGAATCATCATGGAGCGAACAGGTTCACAGAACCTGATTTGTTCCTGATTCGCTCAGAACCGAAGTTCCGCCACATCTGGTTTGATCGATCATTGAAGAATTAAACTGGACTCTCTGGGTCATTTTTCAGGTCCAATTCGCCCTCTGAGAGCAGAACTCTGCTGACTGAGAAGGAACGAACCCAACTGAGCTAGAAATGACATTCATCCTTCCCGAAGTTTTTTCCGGTCCCTCCTTGAGGAATCCAAGGGGTTCCCAGGTCAAAGACTTCTGGGTCTGCTCTGAGTCTTTCCGAAAGAACCAGAACATGTCAGACAGTGGGTGGCTCCAGGCCCATAGACTGTCCCACTGACTGAATGATAGAAGATGATCTGAGAAGGTTTGAGCTTCTCGCTCACAGTGACTCCTCAGGTTTAAATTCAGGCACATTTTCACATGGTTCTGATTAACAAACTGACTTTAATGGTCTGGGTTTGGTTCTGGTTTCTGTTTTAAGAGAATAAATCTGCAGCAGCCCACTCTGACCTGCAGGGGGCAGAACCTGATGTTCTCCACGCTCCCAGATCTCAAACCTTAGACCCACTTGGAGGATCTCAGCTAACAGAACCACACAGTCACATCGGTTCTGCCTAAGCGCTTCGACTTCCAGAACATTTAGCTCACTTTAATTCTTCAGCTTTGTTTCTAAATCCAAACACCTCCCACATGAACATGGTGGCCTGGTTTCATGTTGGAGCCAGAACCAAAACATTCTTCTGGTGTCAGAACATCAACATATCTCCAGCACCGTTCAGAGGTCCACTCATCTGCATTAACGTCATACTGATTTGGATCTTTCACTGATTTATCTGAACAGACCCAAACATCCAGCTGGTCCACTTTGGCTTCAGGGTGAATTTTTTCAGACCCACTCCAGCCTCTGAACTTGAGGAGAACAAGATGTTCGGTGATCCAGATGAAAATGATTTATCCGTCAGCGCTCCCTGGACTCACCAGAACTCAGAACAATGGGAGGGTCCAAGAACTCAGAAAGAAACATTTTTAAACATCCACAGATGCATCAGTTGTGACTGACCCAGAAACCACCAAGACCCGGGCCTGCCATGAACACCAGTGTCCCTGTCCATCATGCTGTCAGAAGGTGGCAACTAAGACAGAAGCTCCTGAGAACATCAGCTGGATGGTTCTATCTGGACCCAGCTGGGTGTTCCAGCAGGACCATGTTCATCCCTGTTCAGAATTTATGGACAGTGATGAGAATCAGGTCGGTGCAGGAATCAGACCAGTTTAATAAACTCTACCAGTTCTGTTGGGAAGACCGGTCCAACTTTATTGAGGGGGTATGTAGAACTGTGACCCAGTGTGGATCAGAGGAATCTGACCAGAACGGTTCTGATAAATCAGGAAAAGATACAAACTATTCTGAAATTTATGACCAAGAATGGATGGGAACCTCTGAGCAGAACTTTTTTAGTGATTCTGTGAAGGATCTTGTTTTTCTATGTGAACATCCGAACCTAAAAACCAGGAACAGAACCTGGACCTGACTGTGTGAACAGAACATGTTTGTCGGTTCTCGCATGCAGCCGACAGCTGAGGAGTTTTCTTCCTCCCGTCACGTTTCTCTGCTTCATAAAAGACAAAGTACTTATTTACACGTCGGAGCAAAAATATGGCTGAAAGATGGGCGCAGCAGAGGGGCGTGGCCAGTAACAGTGAGTGGGCGGAGCTAAAGGGAAAGAGGTTGATTGGCTGAAATCTGAATAAAAATATAATCTAAATATTTTCATTTTTTTCATTCAAAGTGCAAAAATCCTTTTTTTATCTGTGTGAAAATCTGATCAATGATCTGATGTTTCTGTTTTCAGAACCAGGAGGATTCCTGTTGGATTCAGAACCTGTGTTTCAGACCCGGACCTGAGAGGAAGTGAAGTGGCTGCTGCACCATCATCCTGGTTCCTGGATACAGCTACCGGCCGATCCGGTCCAGGGTTCTGTCGGGAATGTGGGCATGAATTCAAAGCAAACGTGCTTCATGTACGAGCAGCTGCTGTGTGTCCGTTCAAATGAACCGAACTCAGAGGATCAATCAGGTTCTGATCACATTAAACTGATGGTTAATCTAGTACCTGGCTTTGACCCGTTTCTCTTAAAAAGATTGCGATCTCAATGTGAGGAGTTAATGTTCTGGTCCAGCTCTGTGAGGGTAAATCCTGTGTGAACTCCTGATCCAGACCCTTCCTGCTGTCTCTTAAAGAGGGCTGGATCAACAGTTCTCCAGGATTTCTGAAGGTGGTCCAGATGTTTTCGCAGGACTTTGGCTGCTCCTGTTTCAGTGGGGATTGCTAAAGAGTGGTGGATTAAAGGTTCTGTACAGATGTTTGGACCACAGTCAGCAGGAATAAAGCAGTATTCAACACCGCCTCAGACACGACTGGGTTTTCATTCCTTCACCTGCATCATTCCAATTATCTGGGATTGGGTAGAAGTACCGGTCCTGGAAGGAAACCCAGACCTTCCCAGCTCTGCCTGAGGAATCCCAAGGTCTTCTCAGAACAAAAGAAGTGTGAAGTCCAACCAGAAGGTTCTTGTTCCACACAGGGATCTCCTCCCAGTGGGAAGGTATCTAGGATCAAGCTCAGATGATCCACCTCAGCTGACTCGTGTTGATGTGGAGGAGCAGCAGCTCTGCTCCAAGCTCTTCCTAGATAAAGAAGCTCCTCTCCTTATAAATACGACAGAACCCCGCCACCCTACAAAGAACATTTCTGCTGCTTGGATCCAGGATCTGGTTCAGAACCACAGGACCAAAGGGAAGGGTTGGACCTTGTTTCCTGGTCCTGCTCTCAGTAGAATCTCAGTCACCTATCAGCCAAATAAAAGCTTTGTTTAAATTCAGAACTTCAGATCTGATGTTCTGGTCGTGCTGCTCGGCTCTAGTTACATCAGCTGGAGCAGAAGCTCCGTGTGGAAACCCAGATCTCTGTTATGGCGTATGGCTTTAAATGTTCTGACCCTTCAGGAGGCGCGAGCAGTGAGCGATCACAACCAGCCAGCCTGACCGTCGTTAACTGATCCAACATTTAAAGCATCTAGACATCCTGGGCTGCTCTGGAACATCTTCCAGGATCTCCTCTGGAAAAATAAAACAGAAACAGTTGATCAGGGAGAACCTTCTCTGAGCATCTCGCCCAGAGAAGGTCTGTAATGGCACTTAGAGCTGCAGGAACTCAGGGATCCTCAGCCTGCTGCATGTCTGAGGCCATCAGAAAAACATTTTCTCTACAACCATGGTGGCTGATTCCCATTAAAGTGGCTGATGGAGCGGTTCCGGCGCTCATCAGCATGCATAGCAAAGCTCCTCAAAGCGCTGCTGGTTTGGTTTCTTACATCATGGCGCAGACATGCTAATGCCAGCAATAAGAAGCAAGAGTGTTTTCAGTGAAGTGCCTCAGACGGGATAATCTCCCTCCGTCAGCTCATCCCGACCCCTGACCTCAGGTTGTTCAGTCAAAGCCTTCATCCCTCAGGGATGAAGATCTGGAGACAGACCTCGCTCTGCAGACCAGCTGGTTGGGGTGGGGGGTTATGGTGGACAGACAGCGTCCTCTTCACCTCTAAGCGGGCAGGGGGTGTTCATTTTAGCCGGTCAGACCGGAACGAATCCTCCACAGCCGGGTCGGCTAGCATCAGGTCGCCCTCCAGCATGTCCAGAGACAGGGGGTCCATCCGGAGCTGCTCGTCCAGGGAGAAGGGGTCCATCTCGAAGCCGGGGACGTGGGACAGAGCGCTGGCAATCTCCTTGGACAGACCTGTAGGGGAGTCTCCTGCAGGGGTGTAGGAAGGGTGGGGGTATTAGAACCACAGTAGAACTCGGATCAGGTTTTATAAGGAACAAGACATATGAATGTGAGATTCGGCCGGTTCTGTCTGTGGTTGGTACCTGTGAGGATGATGTTGGGAACGTTCTGTCGGTTGTCTCCTCCGCTGTAGTTCTGGTTCTGGTTGTTGAGCTGCTGCTGGTATCCGAGCTGCTGCTGGTACCCGGGCTCCTGCAGCTCCAGATGCCCCTGACTGTTGGATGGGAACTGGTTCTGGCTCAGACTGCTGTGGTTCATGGACAGACCATCAGCCGGGTTCTCAGCTGTGAACTGGAACAGAGGAGGACGAGTTTAGAACCTTCATTAGAAACGTGCCAGCAGAAGTTACACTGCCCCCGCTGGTGAAGGTGCAGCATTGCAGCAGATGAACAGCGACGGGCAGCGTGTCAGCAGCTCGGTAACAGGAGTCCGAACTGGGACGGACCTCCTCACATGGACCTCTTTGCTCTCCTGCCTACTTCAGACCTTTACTGTGGCTCATGTTCTCACAGATGTTCTGCAGCTACAGTTCTGTTTCTCAGACACTTCAAAGCAAGTACAAATTTGCTAACATTTCTTCTCCTGAACTTGTTGCCATAGTTGCATCAACGCCTGTTTCTGATTGGATGCTGAGGTCCCATGTGACAACTCCTCCCACAGAAGCTTTGGCTCCAGGAGTAAGATCAGAGAGAGAGAATCAGAAGGAGAACCACCACAGAAACCTTGATCCTTCCAACAGTATAAAGGTCCAATCATCCTTTCAGTTGGTTCTGTTACATGGTTTGGGTGTCTGCGTCATGGGCTACCTTTACCTCTCAGCCTGCAAAGTTTGGGCCAGAACCCAGAGTTGTTCTTATATTTGTATTCGGTCCTGCATGTTTAAAGAGATGGTTTAGATTTATTGAAGAGAGTTCTGATCAGTAATGGTTCCTGATCAGAACCTACAGATTCTTGGACTCATTTAACTGATTTTAAATCAAGTCAAATTAAAAATCTTCACATCAGTGGCATCCAGCATTTGTTGGACCGTCATCATGTTTGGTTCTGTCTGTTCAGTCGATCCGGTCTATGATTCTATGTGGAGCTACCTTGGTTGAGCCTGGTTTCTGTGCTGTTTGGAAAATATCCAGATGATCAGCTGATGAGGCGGATTCATACAGCAAACATGTGATCAGCTGTTAGCTTCTACCACTGTGGAACAGGGTGTACTTACTTTTCTGATATGACATCTTCCCTCTACAGGTACCTCAGATGATAGGTTCACAGAATCTCACGTTAAGAAATCTAAACTAACCCTTTAAGGGGAGTTGATGTTCCAGCTTCAGGTTCATCAGGTGAGTGGTTACCACCTGTGGTTCTGAACCCGAGGAGCCAGCTTCCAGGTTCTCTCTGCCTCCAGAACACCAGCAGCAGCTGGAGGGTCTGGGTGGGTGCACTCTTTTATCATTTCAAACGTTTCGAATATTAACTGATGCCATTAAACAGTGGTTCTGGTAACATTTTCTCCACGTAGCCTAATTGAGAGGCAGCCTCGTTCTGGTTCTGAGTCAAGCTGGGAATCTTTGGACCTCCCAAGCATCGGCACCAGAAGAGAGCAGGTGGCTGGTACATCAACCTGAAATCTGGACAGGATGCCTCAGAGTTTGCATAACTGCTAAGTGGTCTGCACTTATCAGCCAAACTCAGCGCGCTCAGCAGAGGCCACATGGATCTGTGCTACAGATACACCACCTTGGCCGTACAGAGACCAGAACAGGATTGATGCTAATTTGCGACACTCGTCCTAATTGTTCAAGGTTAACAGATTCATAATATCTTTGATCGTTACACAGACCGGTTGGTTTAAGGACATGGTTGGTGGCTGCGACACACCTGAACCACTAGAGGGCGCTGTGAAGACGAGGTGGTATGGTGTACTGTCAGCTTACTTCAGGCTCATCTCTATTATCCAGTCTATGAAACCTTTGTGTTTACTTCTGTAATCTCCTGTTTGTTTTACACATCTTGTTTTATTGGTAAACTAATGTTGTTGGTTCTGGTCCAGATCATCGCCTTTATTGTTCTACCATCAACCTGCTGGGACTATGGATGGAAATTAGCCTCAGTTATACAGTTTCATTATGTTCAGCCATGTGCATTACGCTTTTATAAACCAATAAATAGTCTGAGGTCCAGTTTACCTGCTGGTTGGACTTTCCTGAGAGCTGCAGACTGAGGTAGGGATCCTCCAGCAGGGAGCTGAACAAGGCATCCTGGGATAAAACAAATGAAGACAGTGATCAAGTCTTAATGCAACATCTGCTCAACATCTGCTTAGATCCGTTGCACTTTAGTGTTGAGCTGAGAAGCTTTAATAGTGGAGATGGTCTCCATCTGGATGCTGGAAGTTCTTGATTATTTAACCACAACAACATCTGATTAAATTTAGCTAATTTTCAGGTTCACACTTTGGCTTTCAGGGCAATCAGGTTGTTGTCTGAAGTGGTTCCGAGTCAGCTGAAATCAGCAGCAGGTGGACCAAAAACCGAGACATTTTCGAGGTTCTTATTGATCCAGAGAACACAAAGTTCCTCCTTACTGAATTTCCTTACCAACATCCACACCAGTTTGTGTTCAGGCTCCTGAATCCAGATCCTAGCTTTATTGCACACCTTGTGCGCCACTGTGTGACTGATCATTAAGGGTGGATCAAAATGTTCCTCTGCTGAAGGCCATAAATCCACTTTTATTGGTTGTAAATCTTCCCAGATTGATGGTCCTGATCCTGTCATCAATTCCTTCCATCTTCCTTGTGAGAAACTGGACTTCCTGATCAGTTCTAGATTTAATTCTGACCCAGTCGGACATGGAAAAGCTCCTACAGTTATTCTGAGGACAACAACAGCTGGTAGCTGTGTGTCCTTGTATCTCAGGTGAGTTTTAGATCTTTAGAATCTAGATGTGTATTAATAAGTCAAATGTGTTTGGGATACCATCAGTTTCTCTTCAGGTTCTGTTCTCGACCCATCAGGATCTGCTGCTGTTTGTGGGTCAAAAAGAGAATTATGCAGACACGTCTGTAAGCATTATTAAAAGATCAGTTCTGACTCGGTTACACAACTGGGTCACCTCCACATCCATTAAAATGATTCAATCAGATGAGCTGATAGGACTGAGCTGAGTTTCTGTCTGCAGAGCTCTGCTCTAATCAGAGTTCTGGTTCAGACAAGATCCAGAATGGGTCAAATGTTGGCTTCTAAATTAGAATTTAAATTGCTGTGCAGGTTCAGGCACAGCAGCTCTGATCAGATCATCAACATGCAGGTGATTCTGGAGATGTTTCCACAGCTGGACCGCTGTTTTAACTCCAGACCGGCTCTGGCTCCAGTTAGCATGTTTCAGTGGGAAGCTTCCACGAGGTGTGGATGTTCACTCACGTTGTAGAAGTCTGTGTTCAGGTTGATCTGTTGCTGCTGGGGGAGGTCACCTCCCCTCTGCTGCTCCATGTCCAGTTTGACCTGGCACAGAGAAGATGTCTGGGTGCACGGCTCCAAAGCGCTCTCTGACTTCACAGGCATGTTGGGCTGCGTTCCCATCAGCCTCTGAGGCTGCAGAGGAGCAGAAGCGGGTTAAAACCTCGGAAAACCTTCATGGCGTCATGAGTGACTCGGGCGAGACCTGACATACCGATCCAAAGTGCTGCTGCAGGTGCTGATTCCGCAGGTTCTGCAGGTGGAGCTGCTGCTGTTGGGTATTTGTTCGTGGCTGCTGGAGGCGACGGAGCTGCTGCTGGTGGTGCTGACCCACAGAAGGGGGCTGCTGTCCGGACTGGGAGCTGGGCAGACTTGGGGGCGGCTGGTGCTGAAGGGACTGGCTCAGCGAGTACGGAGGGAGACGCTGGTCCAAAGGCAGTTTGCTGGTGTCTAGTGGGACGCCCTGCAGAGAGAGGCAGGAAGAGAGCACATGGAATAATTACGGTACTTCCTGCTGCCTGAGTTTCATCTGTCTCCGTCAATAGCGTCTCACCATCAGTGGGACCATCAACTCACTCATCAAACCACCAATCTCACGTTCATGTCTCTATATCATCCATCCATCTGAAGCATCCATACATGGTGAATGGTCAGCACTTGTACATTTACTTTATCAATCCGAGGTCTCCGAGGACCCCAACCCCACAGTGACCTGTAATCATATGAACTCAGGTGAGCCTGTTACCTGTGAGATGGAGGACAGGGTCGGGGAGATGGTGGGGGAAAACTGTTTGGAGTGATGCCTCCAGGACTCCCCCACCATAGGCAGGATGAGCGGGGACAGCTGGACTCGTCTCCGTGGCGACGTGCTGAGCGACGGCTGGCCCTTGCCGGTGAGCATCACCGTGTAAGGGCAGGAGCCTGATCCGGCCATGCCCACGCCACTGCTGTAGCTGGGGTTGCTGCCTGACTGAAGGGAGGAGTTACTGAGGGAAGAGTGCAGTGATTGGCTGCTAAGGGAGGGGGAGGAGCTGAGCGACGACTGCAGCGACGGGTTGCTGAGTGACGAGTGGAGGGAGGCGGAGCTCAGAGAGTTGGAGAAGGAGTGGCTGCTGAGGGACGACTGGATGTTGGGGTTGCTCAGTGAAGACTGCAGGTTTGGGTTGCTGAGCGTGCTCTGTAGCGATGCCAGGAGCCCTGAGGGAGGAGACCAGATAAAAACTAACATTTCTAAACATGAAACACACCAGAAAAAGAACTCATATAATCATTAAAGGATTGGCTTTAAACTTGGTAAAGCATGTTGGAGCGTCACTTAGAAGGTTTGGTAGACAGATTTGTTTTGCTTTAAGAGAACAGACTGAAAAACATCAGCATGTTGAAAAGTCAGTAGGTTTTAGGAAGTTATTCAACAATTTCCATGAAACTCTGGTTCTCAGGAGGTCTAAAAAGAGGCAAAGCCACAGTAACTCTCAGCAGGTTTCCTGTCTGTCTTCATCAGACTCTCGCATCTCTGCAGAGGAGTCTGAGATGGAGCTCTTGGGTTTTTGGTCATTTCTCTGAGGTTCACGTTCTGACCTTGGGCTAAACCTGCTCCTCCACTCCTGGGAACATCAGCAGCCGTCTGAGATGTTTTCCTCTTGAATAATAATCTTCCTCTCTGCAGAATGATGGTTATATAGTTTTTTAGATGACCTTCTAACCCTTCCCAGGTTAATGGGCAGCAACAGTTGCTGTTCTAAGGTCACTGCTGATGTCTTTCTGCCCTGGCATTGTGCTAGCACCCACCTGTGTGCTCAAGAGCAGGAAACTGACTAAACTCCTGCTGTCCTCGGCTCTAAGGTCCTCACAGTGAAATCGGTTCATTAATGCATCCTATCAGCAGCTCCTCGCTGCTGGTTTCCCTTTTAAAGCTGCCTGCACCAATTTAGCTTTGTCCTCATTTCTTCTGCAGTTTGGGTTTGTTACATAAATTCAATTCAATTCAGTTTATTTATATAGCTCCAATTCACAACACATGTCGTCTCAAGGCTCTTCACAAAAGTCAGGTTCATACATTCCAGTTAATCGTAACCATTGAACAGTGCAGTCAGATTCAGTTATTTATTCAAATTGGATAAAAAGTTTTTCTGTCTAAGGAAANTAATACTAACCATTGACCAGTTCAGTCAGATTCAGTTATTTATTCAAACTGGATCAAAAGTTTTTCTGTCTAAGGAAACCCAGCAGATTGCATCCAGTCAGTGACTTGCAGCATTCACTCCTCCTGGATGAGCATGTAGAGACAGTGGACAGTCACTGGCGTTGACTTTGCAGCAATCCCTCATACTGAGCACGCATGTAGCGACAGTGGAGAGGACATAAATAATGACAGCGATTTAAATCCAAGACCTGCTAAGCACCTAGTGATAGTCATGCCCATAAAGGTCTTACAGGTAAAAACGGTTACTTACTTCCCACCACAAGACAACAGTTTGGTGATAAACATTTTGGCAACACAGTGAAGAAAATCCCAACAGCCCAGGAATGTAAACTGCTTTCTCTGCATTCAGACACTGTTAATGTTTGGCACTAAATCAACCGGATCAGATTCAGAGAACCGATTCTTCTTTACGTGATTCAGTCAAGTTCAACTATCAAACTTCGACAAGAACCCAGAAAGACCATGATCAGGGTGACCATAAACACAGCATGGGAGAAAACCAAAGGTCTATCAATCAGACAGCGAACTGCGCAGCCAGCAGGTGGCGCTGCAAACACATCTAATAATTAATCTCCTCGCTTCGCTGTGAACATTTCAGATAATCAGAACCCTGAGAGTCACTGTGGGCATCAACAGCTCCCTGTTTCACTCAGAGTTCAATTCAAGAGAAACTCTTGTAATCAAACTAAAAATCTGAATGTTTCAGCTGGGTCTTCCCCTCATCCTATTTGTTATCTGCTGCACCGTGATCCGAGAACTAAAAACTGATCCGGGTTCAGGTCTGTTAAGCCTAAGCTCACAGCAGCTTCCTGTCTGCGGTTCCTGCAGTCACCTCACAACCGAATAAAGACGCCAACATTTTCCGACTAAAGAAGAAAAAAATCATCCTCTGAACTCTGAGGTTAAATTTAGAGCACAGCTTCGCAGACACACACCTCTCTGTTTATGTCATCCAAACTCACCCACATGCTTCTTCTGCTAACCTTCACATGAGTCACACACACTCTGCACTAAACTGAACGGTACACACACAGAGCCAGGGCAAACAAGTCTACAGGTCCTTCTCAAAATATTAGCATATTGTGATAAAGTTCATTATTTTCCATAATGTCATGATGAAAATTTAACATTCATATATTTTAGATTCATTGCACACTAACTGAAATATTTCAG
>JAHUTJ010068125.1:0-12367 GCA_036250325.1 Characodon lateralis
ACTCTGCTCTTACTGGTGCAATGTGCAATCAATGAAGACTGGCTACCAGGCTGGTCCAATTTAGCCATGAAACCTCCCACACTAAAATGTCAGGTGTTTCAGTTTCATTGTCCAACCCCTGTATATTCTAACATGAAATAACAAAAAAAATACTACTGTTACCCTCTGCCAAGAGATAGGGCAAAATTCATGATGTGAATGATGAAGTAAACACTAGGATGAACCTCTCACTGTAACAAAGTGGATTCATGTTTGAGATGACACTTCTAAATATGAAAACATGTTTCTAATGCACAGCTATAGACTGTAAGGGACAGTGCAATGGTTAAAACATTTAGTATTGGTTAAAGTTAAAAATGTATCTGATCATGATAGCATCTAGCACAGTCTTTGCAAATATGTCCTGCGCCAATTAGTAAGAAGTTGAAGGTAAAGTGTCCTCAATGCAATCCAACTACACTGTATGATGAGGATGGGTTTAACTTAATATAAAAAAAAGGTAATATAATATAATTTTAAGTATTTCTTCGTCTCTTTTAGGGTAGATGTTAGCCTAGAAACAACATTTCAGAAAACAGCAGATAAACTAAGAATTGACCAGGTCAATATTTCTAATATAGTCTAATATATTTTCAAATTTACTCCAGACTTCAGTGACAACCCAAGTAACCCACATCTGCAAAGAATTTAAAGGCAACTAGTCCATAGATTATGTGTGAGGAACTGGAATGGTACAGGAGATAAGTATTGAACACACAAAGAAAGGAAGTGCAAAACAGCATAGAAAGCCAAAAAACTGGCCAAGAGTCCCTGCAGCTAAGTGCAATTCAATATCAGCTGCTTTGATATTGGCAGACAGCCTAGAAAAAGATTTTGCATTGCTAAAGTATTGCAACCAGAGGTATGATTGGTAAAAGCAAAGAGACCTTCACAAAAAATGTTGCAAATCACACTAATGCCAATGGTTACAGCTTCATTTCTAAGCTTCTGAAGGTTCCAGTGACTACCACTGGAGCCATAATATGGAAGTAGAAAGAACATAATTTTACCATAAACCAGCCACATCCAGGCATTCCTCATATGATTTGTGACAGAATAGTCAAAATAATTATTAAAAGAATTGTCCAAGAGTTAAGGAGCACTTGCAGAGAGTTTCAGGAAGACCTGGAAATGGTAGGTACAGTGTTTTTTTTAGAGAATATCAGAGTGGACACTGGTGCATCTTGGCTGCTGCTGCTCTCTGTGATGTGAATGTTTGAATGTAAATTAGAAAAAGAATGTTTATTCTCAGTTTGTATTGTTATGAAACAATAATCAAAGACAAAGAACTTCTCAAAGTGCTGTCATGACACCAGCTCCCTAATTACACCTCCCCTGCTCCCCCTGTTCACCTGGCAGATTTCTCTGCTCTGCCTTGCTCACGTCGGATATCTCCCTGGCTTCTGAATTCTGGAAATCGACCTTACTTCTGCCTCCTGACTACTGCTCTCTGCCTAACCCTCGGATTCGCCTGCCTGAATCTGCCTCCCCGTTTCTGAAATTGTTTTTGTGCCCTGACCTACGATTCAAGCCTCTCCCTTGGACATTCTGCTACCCCGGTTCTGACCCAGTTTCTGTTCCCTGACCACTGCACTCTGCCTATTCACTGGGCTTGCAAACTTGAGAACCCGTGTGACGTCCTGCTGTCGTCATACCATCACACTGAGGAGCAAAAATTCAGTTTCCTTATTCTCCTATGGAATCTGAAAATTTATTTCTGAGTCTAGCATTATTCTCAGTTTCCTGCTCAGCCACTAACCTGTCTGTCTGCACTCAGAGGTTCCTGAGCCTGCCGCTGGTGGTTTCCAGTCAAACATCATCCAGACATTTCAATAAATCTTTCGAATCTTACCTGTTGTGTCCAGCTAAAATTTCGGGTCCTCTTTACTACCCATTAGTGCCCAGCAGAGCCGGCACTAATAAGTTTGGTGCCTTGGGCAATACTATAGTTTGACAATCACGCTGCTTACACCCCTCCCTGCACAGCATGTAGTGTCATTCAAGCTAAAGATTACTGGTGTGCTGCAGCTGTGGTAATGGTGGTTTGCTGATGATTTGAGGACCAGGTTTGTAGTCAAAGTATGGGCAGGTCATAGTCAATGTAAAGTATATTGTGGATTTCTCATTCCTACCAGTGAATGTGCCATAACTGTCCGGCGTCATCGGTGGCCCTGCTAACTAGCCTGTGCATGCGGGTGAGGAGTTGTGGAGGGAGGACTGTAGCACAGCAGAGAACGACAGGGAAGGACCAACAAACTATGCTTGTTCAAATTTTCAGGCTAAGTCCACCGTTTCCTCAGATTTCCCGACTGCAGCTTTAAACAGGGACCTTTTAGGTAAGGTGAAATATGTGGCAAAAATGTATTTGAATGAAAATCAGAATCTTTGTTAAAACAACTCACATAGTTTTCTGTCGCTATGCAGGTTTAGAGAAGTTAATGAAAGTTAATAAATTTTTCTGGGAAAGTGAAACCAGACTTTCAGAGCCTGTTTATGTGGATACATGTGGCAAACATTTCTTTAGTGTGTCTTTCCTGGACATATGTAGTTTATATTTACCTGTTGCTGAACAGTACAACAGGCTTGTGGAGCTTTAAAATAATAGAGCCTGAACTATAACACATATATAGTTACACAGCAGCTGCACAATCAACAGTAGCAACTTTGTTTCATTTTAATTTAATCTGCCAAAGAAAAAGTTCAAAGATCTTTTAAAAAGAAATATTCCTCAAAGTTAACATTAACACATTATAGTACCTATAGTACAATCAGGGGTCGTGTTAACCGCATATTGACAATTTTTTTAAACTCGTGACAAAAAATCTGAAGGCCATCTGACTTTTTGACAGATTGTAATTCACACCCCTGACCACTTGGTGACAAGTTAGCACATGAATTAGCTGTTTTCTCCCACTGAAGCATGCTTGCCGGATCAGGAAACACGTTGTTCAGACAGTCAACCTCTGATCACTGCAATTGGAGAAATGTTCCCTGATTTCAAAACTTTGGCTGAAGTGGCCCTTGTAATTCCAGTGTCCAGTGTGGTGGTGAAGCATGGATTCAGCCTCCAAAACAGCCATGAGAAGTCGTCCGACTGAGGCCAAAGTCCAAAGCCTCATGACAAATGCCTTTGCAGCAATCCCACTCGAGCCATTTGATCCATGCGGACCAGGAGGAAGTTGTGAGACTGTATTCAGGCCCCTGCAGGTGGGTTGTTCATATTTTAAGTGAAATCGTTTAATTTCATTGTTTATATGTAGTCACTGGGACCACCGTCAGTGTTTTTGTCACTGCAGAGAAACTAAATATGTATGAAAATGAAAGAAAATAAATGCTATTGAATGTTTATTTATTACCATTTTAATAAAATAAAGTGAGGGGTAAAAAAAGATTATGACTGGTTTTTTTTTACCCTGTCAGTCACAATGACAGACAATGAAAAAGTCCAGTGCAATCTCTGGGTAAAATGCAATTTAATTGTTATATTTAAAATGAATTGTGAATAGTTTTCATAGAGCTCTACTTTTAGGCTGTCTTTTTTTTTTTCTTTTAAAGAAGAGTCATGCTTTCCTAGTTTTCCTTATTTCTCTTTTTAGTTCGGATGTGGTGTTCATAAAGGAGCTGTTGAGTAGGGGAGGTGGTTTTATTTCTGCTGTGGCGCACAGGTGGGATGCTGCAGGCCACAGGTTATAGTCTCCCCAGATATTGCTGGTTGCTCTCCGCAATGACTCGCTTGAGAACAGAAATGCCAACAGGCATCACTGAGTCATCCATCCTCCCTCCGTCTTGATTTTCTCCATTTCACTAGTCCGTGGAGAGGTGGGGAGAAAGGGCCCCTCTTTTCCTTTTTGTCTGCAGCTCCCTTAGGGCACCGGCTCCACTTTTACACACAGCTATAAAGTGTCAGGCAGCCACACAGCAAACCACACCTTTTCCAACACATATGACCCCACAGACATGTTTCAAATAGCTTTTCTGTTTGTGGATGCAGTGCTGCGAAAAGCATCCTTTTAGGCCCTTCAGAGGTGGACTTAAAGGTGCATGTTGGTTTATTGTTCTGCTGCATAACCTGCCATCGGTCTTTGTCCTTAGACTTGAGTCCCATGACTGGACATTCTTTTTCAGGATGACTTATACCAAATTTTTCAGGTTCTGAAGTGGCAAAGAAGTCCCCAGAACATCACACTACCACCACAATGTTTGTTGTACCTTTATACCAGATGTGATGGGAAACACACCGTCCAAAAAGTTCTTATTCCGTCTCACCAACCCAAAAGCTTCCTGGATGAGACATTAATGCACAATTTTGGTACTTTTAGTTGGCCAACCACCTCTGGGAAAATACATCACTGTTCCATGTTTTTTCCATTTGTTGATGATGGCTTTTACTGTGGTTCTCTTTAGTCTCAAAAGCTTAGAAAAGGTTTTATAAACCTTCCCAGACTGATTGATGCTGATGGCTTTTTTTCTCATGCATTTTTGAATTTTGAATTTAATGAAAAACAAAAACAGAATAAATCTGTAAGGATGCAAATACTTTTACTCAGCACTGTATATACGAACCTCTTGGTGGATGCCAGCCACTTTCTTTTACCCTTTTCTTTTACCCTTTGTCGACAAAAGCGAAGGGAGGCAAATAAATATTGAAGCACCTTCTGTTTCTTCTCAATCTCTGCCCATGTGGATATTCAGTAGCCTCCGGCAGACAATCAACATGGAAGGACGCTCTCATCTCCTCCTTTGCCCCAGGACCGTCTGTTTTCTCTTTGTCTAACCATCTCTCCTCTGTCCTTGCACCTCGTTAGGTTTTCACCATCCACTCGTCCCTTTCGTCTTGACATTTACTCTCAAATCTCCCAGAGACTCAGACATCATGTATGCATTCTGAATCACAGCAGATTAATTATAAATAAACACAGATAAAGCAAAGTACCAACCATCTCCTGCTGCCGCTTCACACAAAGAGACTTACCCCCGAGGAGTGGAGTCATTATGGTGCGGTCATTTAACAAATGCTTTTATCTAAAGTGAGCAGTAATGCATGTCGTATTTTTAGCCTAGACCTTAAGGGACTCTTTGCAGATTGTTGGGATATAAGAAGCAACATGGAGTTCACTCTGCAGCAAGCTGAATTGCTGCCTGCTTAGTGTACTGTCTGTGGAATGGCCTTGGTCCATATGTAGGGCACATAAAGATAGCAAGTGGGAAAGATGTTCTATTCCATGTTGTAATCTGTTGGAAAATAAATATCTGAGCATGTCCAAGACCTCTGAAGACTCATGTGTGTTTGCAGAATCCAGTCCCTGACAGGGAATAGCAAGCAACACTCCTGTTGTCACAGCTCTCTCAGTGTCACTTTTTTTTGGATGCAAGTCTCTCTCCTTTATAAACCCGAATCGTTTTTTGTTGTCTGAGTCCTCCCTCGCTACATCACTTTTTAATAACCCTTATTTCTTTAATGAGTTCTGTTATGTACACAGGGGGCAGCAGCTAGGGGCCAATTTGTGATTTCACATCAAATCAGATCAAAGAAAAACTAGGAAAATAAAAGAAGGGGGCACACATACACAACTTCCTCCTCTTTTCAGCTGCACTCTCTAGAGAGAACCCTGCGTCTTCTTTTCCACTGTCTGGGGAATAGCTGCACCCCCTGAGCCACTATTTTGGAAGCATTCTATGGAACAGCGAATCACCAGAGAGTGCTCCTTGGAGACTGTAAGGGAGAAAATGCTGATATGCAGGTACCTGTTTGGGGTTAGTTAACTTTATACTTTTGCTTTGGCCTAATGAAGCTCCTTCTTGCTTGGTTATATACTGTAGCTGGGGGAGCGGCAGACAGTTTTTGGTGATGAGGCGAAAGTTGTAACAGCCTTCAACTTTCACTCTTGAACCTAATTTATGCCCTTCAAGTGGAAGCGCTGTTTCTGACATGACTTGCTTCACCACATACGCTTCAACGTTGTCAGAGCCCTGACCTCAGCAGGGTTCCTGCACAGTCTGGAGAAGCATGGAATTTAACTTAAATATTTTCTAGGTGTGTATGGACGTATGGAAGAAGGAACATTTTGAAAATTATTTGGATTTCAGTAAAGCCAAGATGACATTTACTTATTTTCAACAATTAACCCCTTTCTGCCAGAATTGATTTACAATTAAATACAAAACTTATTTTTTGTGTTTATTCTGTAAAAATAGATTCTGAAACAAATATAGATTATTTATTTGAATACAGCACATCTCATGTGTAAATATAGGTAATTATCATATAAATTAGACAAATCAGGATTATAGTTTATGGAACACTGATCTTGTTTGAAGAGATCAAAATTGATTGCTTTAGGCAAATAAAGAGTAACACTGCACATCACCCTAAATGCGTCATACCCACCATGAAACCAGGTGGTGGCAGCATCATGCTGTGGGGATGCTGGACAATCCTGGGAGAAAACCTGTCAAAGGCATAGAAAGCTACGTTTACACTGCAGTCAAATACATCCCAAATCTGACTTTTTTTGCCCATATGCGACTCATATCTGACTTTTGCATGTCAGTCAGAACAACCCAATAAGATTTTTTTCAACTCCAAAAAATCCGAATTGTGCCACTTTCATATGTGATACTAAATCCGATATGTATCTGATGCTTTTCAAGGCGTCCGCAGTCTGAAAGTCAAAGTCTTAAAGTCAATTATAATTTGTGCAAACACTTGAAAAGTGATGTTCACAAATGCTCTCCACTCAGTCTGACTGAGCTTGAACTATTTTCCATAGAAATTGGCAAAAATGTTTTTTTCTAGATGTGCAAAGCTAACCCCAAAAGATCTGCAGCTGCAACTGTAGCTAAAGGTGGCCCATAAAGTATCGACTGTTCAAGAGGTATGGATACAATGTGCATTGTGCAGAAAATGTGACAAAAATAACCATAGACTTCTGAGAATAGCTTTCTCCGTAAAGCCATCAAATGATATGACAAACTGACAACCATAACTGCTGCAGAGAATTAAGAGTCTGTCTGTTTTTCTTTCTTCCATCCTTCTTAGCACACATGCTGGTCAAAGCAAAAAAACCACACACTTCTTGACCTCAAACCTCTGAAGGTTGCCCTCATTATTTTTTTTACCTGCGTTAGAGCCACTGGGTTGATCAAGCATCTTTGCAAAGGTAGGGCTCTTTTGTCATCTATATGTGAGCAGCATCCAGCCACACACCAACCCCAGCCTCCACCGATTCCAGAGTACAGTGGACAAGGCATTGTTTTTGAGGGGGGTGTTAGAATAAAGGTTGGCAGGAGACCTTTATATGAACCAAGCACATTTCATTAAACTACACAAACAGTTAGGCCCTGAGTTTGGAAACCAGATGGAATGGTCAGATTATGACCTTTTTTAAACCTGCGATGGCAAGACAACAATTCGAAATTTAATCAGCTGGTATGACTACAACGGTGCAAGAGAGCATAAGTAGTGGCATTAGAAGTAGACTGATACTGATATAGACAGTTGCCAGAGTTTCTGATTTTCACTCTAAATAGTGAGTGTAGGTCATCAGACGTACAACTCATAGACACATTAGACAGCAGAATAACCTCTGCTGGTTACAATTTAGATTTGGGTACTGTTTACAGCCCAGTGCAAGGTGACACAATGTTTGTTGATGCTTTAATATACCTTTTGGTTCCAACGCTGAACCAAAATTCTGCCAAAATTAGACCATTGCCTCCTAAATTGATCTCCAACTGTTTGGTCTGTGATGATATTTTCCCAGCTTTGGCCAGTTCCATGTTGGACCGGCATGTCCATGTATTGCAATAATTTGGCTTGTCCAATTCAGATGTAGTCCAGGCTCATGAAAAAAAAGATCTATAAAATAACCATAGTTTATCTCTAATAGGAAACTGTGAAGCAGATGCTATCTTAAGCACTGACACCCAAAGCCGGCCCAAGGCTGTAATGGGAATTAGGCAGAGTTAGGATTCAGGTTTTGTATAGAACACTTTTTAACCAATTTGAATAATAAACTGAACTTGACTGCATTGTTTAATAACTAGGATCAAATCAAAAGCCGTGTAATTGACTTTGAAACTATATGTATAACTAGAAAAATTGCCAAGTTATCCAGTTCCAATGGTAAGACCTGTGCAAGATACAACCGTGGATAAAGGGGGAAACTGAAGCTAAAACCTGCAAGTAAAATTCTTGTCATAATTCTTCAAAGGGATGTTAGATGAGAAGTCATCCTGCTTCCTGTAGAACAAACCAACTTCTGCACCACAGAAAACAGAGATGAAATATTTTTATGAAAACCTGAACTCAAACTAATGAACAACCTCCTTCAGTTCTCCATCCAAACAGCAATCCTTTTAAGGACATGATTTGTGACCTCTGGCGTCTTGGGTTCATGAATCAGGAGCTAGTGTGGGAAGAGATGGGTTGTAAAAAACAAAAGAAACAAAATGAATGGACAAAAACCAGCAAACAAAAAAACCAGGAACCTATGTTTCTAATGGACCTCTAAATACTGAAAAGCCACCTGAGGAAGAGAGGAAGCTTTCAAATAGAACTGAAACACCTGTCTGACTCTCTAAGCCACAGCCCTAGACACACAGAAAGATCTCACTGAGAGTATAAAACCCAAAGTTCAACTCCAAATTGGATGATTAATTTTCTTTTACTGCAGCAGTTATAGCCACAAAAGCAAATCCACAGATTTGCAGACATGAGCAAAATAAAATTAAATTAATGCAGTAAAAACTGGTGCCAGATATTCAAAAAGTACAAAGCTGCAGAACTGTTGTGGACAATCAATGCGGTAGAGTGAACAGTAGAAAGTATTTGATTTAAGAGCCAAGGTTTTAATGAAATGCGTTGTCACTGGTTTTCTTTGAGGAAACAATTTTCAGTTCATACTTGATACTAATAGACATGAAACAGACCTGTAGCTGACACACATGTGGTATTCTGCTGTTGGACTTCTGAGTGGGGTGAATGTTTGTTGTTGCATGAGCTTGAACTCCCACTGTGTGATTAAAGGACAACCTACATGCTGCTCCGCTTGGCGGCTGCTTCAATAGCGAGAAGCTTGAGCTTTTTTCCAGAAGAGCAGCACATTTTGTGCGCAGCACCAAGAACTGCTGTGCACTGAAAAGCACAGCAAAGCATGATATACTAATACCATAAGGTACATTTTTTTATCAGTTAAGAGAAAGTAAGAGAACATCTCGGCTTATTCCTTCTGTAGCAAATATGTAGCAAATATTCCTTCTGTAGTTAAATATGTCCGCAAGGAAAATTACGGAGTTTTTAAGAAAAATTATCTTGAACTAGATTATAATAAATGTCTTACTCTATTATTCTTTTCAATAGTGTTAAATTCCATACATGCTGTTAAATAATATACATGCCTTAGGCGATGTATGCTATTTTTATATTTGGCAAAAGGTAAATAGGGAAATGGTTAATACTTCCTCTGATATCAGACTCCATCCACTAAATATTTCATTTATTTATTTTGGAGGGGATAATAATGATAATGTAATTCTTTGTTGATCCCTGGGGAAATTCAGTTTCATCCAACCTCTTGGAGATTAGAGGTCAGGGTCTGCTTTACAGGAGCATCCCTGGAGCACGCAGATCTCTTTGAATAGCTCAAGGACACTCAAGAAGTGGAGACTTGTGGGGTCTTAGCAAATTCTCCAGCTTGAAGGGATCATCTGGTCTCGTTAATCAGGACACTTGGCTGTGGGACACACGGTTCTTTTTTTTTCTCTTCCTCTTGACAATACTCCATAGATACTTTGCAGGGTTTCGGTGACCACAGTCCATGCCTTGTGAATCATGCCCAAACTTTTTAATGGGCTTTGGTTCACAATCCTCTCAAGGCTGAGGTTATCCCTTTTGTCGGGGACCTTTTTTTGCGCCACACCTTTACCGTCCACTCAACTCTCATTTACTATGCTTGGATTCAATACTCCTGTGAACAGCCAGCTTCTTCTAGCAATGATCTTTTGTGGCTTACCCTTCTTGTTGAGGATTCAATTGACACCTGTTAAGTCAGCAGTCTTTCCCTAGATTGCGTAGGTCATAGCATTTCGGTAATTAATTTCTTTTACCATTGGTCTTATGTAACCCGGGTAGGTAAAACCTTTTTTTCTCTCACCTTTAGTATGCACTCATGCATCCCTTCTCGTGTTATTAGCCATTCGCCAGAGTACCATCATACAGACATGTGACCAAAATGAGCCAATCAGTAGCTTATATTACCTGTTCAGCAAACATGCCACGAGACTACCGAGAAGTTTGGAAAGGAATGCTGGAGCAGATGACTATCAAAGCCGCTGAGAAGCAGGAGGACTTTGTATTTAGCTTCAAAACGGAATTGGCCAGGTTTTATATAGATGGCAAGCTACAGAAAAGAGCCCTGAACCTAGGACAAAGAGTTGCCTCCTCCAACAGTTGGGATCCTACATTCCTAGTCTGGAGGAAATCGTTGGATCCATTCGCTCTGTTCGGGCTGGTAGGAGGCTTCTGCAACTAGTTTGAACTCTTATCCCTTGGTTTTGGGACAGTTTCAAATCTGTATGTTCCTAAAGTTGGATTCACCCAACTTTTAAAGGCATCATCATGTTCAACATGAATTATTGACTTTTGCATACTACAAATGCATTTATTAAGGGACTGTTTTGAACTATAAAATCCTTAACCTTGGGTATTGAGGAAAGTGTAAATTGACAATTTGCACAAAAAAAGAATAATTAATTTCATAGTCGGTCTGTTGTTTGCAATGTTTCACTATATATATTTCAATTAAACGGCCATTCAGTGTTTGTCCATAAATCATTCATGGTGGTTTTTGCACAAAATTTAATACATGGTTAATGCTAAACATATTTTCATTCTGTGGTTCTGTGTTTATTCTTAAATACTCTCTCTTACGGAGACTTACCTAAATCTTCTGATACCTAGCTCAGTGATAGTGAGATCGATTAAGGTTGTTACTGGAATATTTTATGTAAACAAATAACATACTCGCTACACTTATGTAAGCTTCAAATTTTCTGAAAACTGAATTTTGTTGTTTGCATTAGCCATAAGCCATAATCAACCAAATTAAAACAAATAAAATAGAAACTTGACTGTCTGTTTAATTAATTCATATTACTTATTTTAAGATGCACTCGTAGATGGCAGGGTTCTTGATCAGTAGTTACCCTGACCAGTACTGACCATGGCAAACTATGTCACAAGAATGCGTAATAGGAGGAATGATACTAAGACTGAGATGCTGAAGTCTTTTAGATGTATGCACCTAAAATGTGTTGCTAATCGAACCCCTTAATAGAAAAAGCATTCCCCTTGTACACACTTTCAGTTTTCTACATCCTACCACACAGCCAAATTGGTTAAAAAATTACTTTAGGAATACAATTAGTTGAAGGTGTTGACCTACTATAGCAGTGCTGAACATCTGACTCCCATGCTACATCTCATTTAGAAAGACTCAGAGGTGTTCTCAACTCAACCTTCACACAAAATTTCTCTACTGAGTCCTGGGCCTTCCCTAAGGCCTCCTCTTAGTGGAACCTCCCAAATAAGCTGTCCAGCAGACAAGATGCCTAAACCAACTGGCTTTGGAATCTACTCTGCAATCCTGAATAGCTAAGGTCCTTATCCTACCTTTATCCTATCCAAGATGGCGCCGACGATGGCAGCCTCGGAGCTTCGCTCTCTCTTTGTTTTTGTCATTCAGTAGAGAGGAACTTCTCAACATCAGAGAGTCCTCTCTTGGTTTATTTTCACCATCTTTCATCGATCCGAGGTTCACTGAGCTCCTGGCAAGCGGAGCTGCGACTCTATACGGGATTCTGCGCCGAAAGCGGCGGAGGGGAAAGCGTGCTGGCGCGCTGGTAAAGCTCCGCAAAAGAGGGCTTTGCACACCACTGCCTTCAATCCACCTGGCAAATGTCCGCTCTCTCAACAACAAGATGGACGAGCTGCTTCTTCTCACCGGTAAAAACACGGACCTCCGCGGATCAGCGGTTCTCTGCTTCACCGAGACCTGGCTGAGTGAAAACATCCTGGACCGCGCAGTGCTGCTGCCGGACTTCCAGCTGCTCAGAGCGGATCGCAGCGCAGAGCTATCGTGGAAGAAGCGAGGAGGCGGAATATGCTTTTATATAAACAAAGGTTGGTGCCGAGACGTAAAGGTGCTGGGAAAAACATGTAGTCCTGATCTGGAGTCTTTTTCCATAATCTGTAAACCGTTTTATTCACCGAGAGAGTTTTCCTCGTTTATAATAATCGGCTCATATTTTCCACCGCATGGCTGCACTT
>JAHUTJ010068126.1:0-12365 GCA_036250325.1 Characodon lateralis
TGACTTGTTTGGTTTGATGGATGGATGGATGGATGGATGGATGGATGGATGGATGGATGGATGGATGGATGGATGGATGGATGGATGGATGGATGGATGGATGGATGGATGGATGGATGGATTAACTGAAGTGGACAGTGGGCGCTTAATCTTGTGCTTATAAATTATGCGCAAACTTGTAAGAAGATTTCAAACTACTATTCAAAGGTTGTCCACCTCTGGGACACAGCATGGCTGGAACAGTAGGATGGCTGGACATTCCCATGCTGTTTATATGAATATAATTGTTTAAACAGATGAATGTGGCACCTTTAGGCATCTGGAAACTGTCCCCAAGGATGAACCAGTCTTATGGAGATCTATAATTCTCTTTCTGATATCTTGGCCGATTTCCTTTCATTATCCCATCATGTCACAAAAGGTAGCAAAATGTTTGAGTTGTTTCCTTAGCATTCATCTAAAGGTGGGGCTCCATTTAACTTACATTTTGTGATTACCTATCACAAATTTACAAAGCCATGAGATCCTAAACTGGGTTTACCAAATTATTTGAATGCATAGAAATCTCAGTGTATGAAATGACTCTGGCTTTTAGATAGAAAGATTGTTTGTCCTAACTGACCTAAAACAGCAAAAGTTTGGTATTATTTCATATCAGAAAGTGAGAAAAAAGTTATGCGTCTATGTAAACATATGGTTTCTACTGTATGTAATTTACTTTTTAAAAAATATAACAAGGAAACAGTTAAAGAACACCAATGCTTCACGATCCCATTAAATTTAGCTGAAACATGCAGTACGTAGTGTTCCCGGAACCTTCTCTCAATCTTTTTTTGCACAGGCAAAATTAGAGCACATGATGGCAGTGCTAAAGCAAAAAAAGGGGCACCGGTGAGACTTCCCTTACTGTCCTCAGAAACTAGAACAGGGCCATGTGTTCTGGGTTTCCCCTAACTCTGTCAACGCTGTGAGTATTTCATGTTGGACATCCTTGAACTCCCTTTCCTGTTTTCCTGCCTGAACATGTCGCATAGAAGCATGCTGTTCTGCCTGTACAGGTGATCTTACGCACAGGATGTGGAAACTCTGAATGTTCTCCGTTTGGATGGGAGTGGGGGTCGGAACTGGTTGGGGGGGGGACAGGATATGTTGGGAATAACACAAAGCACAAAAAGTGTCACATGATCTTAAGCACAGGGTTGATTTATTTGGCTTCAGAAGAAATCTGTTGCATGTGGTTTGGAGAAGAGAATGTTTTCCCTCTTTGCGCACTCAGACACAACACATGGAAACATTTTCTGAGAGGCCATTGGTCTGTGAAAAAAAAGAAAAGCTCCAGACATTTTAGTTTTTCTCCCTCTTTACTTTTTACGTCTTTTTTCCCTTTAAGGTGATTGAATTACATACAGCTGCTCACCACATGTAGAACTCTCACTAATGAATATCGGTTATGCGCTCAACGGCTACACAGTTATTAAATATATGTGGTTAACAACCAACTTTTGAAAGTTGTGCGCCAAGTATTACATTCATCATTAATTCCTTGCAGCCGTGGCCGTGATATATCAATGCACATCCTATTTACAGGCTATGTTTCAGTGCGTAACAAATACACTTCCACTCACATGAGACAGTTGCATGTCTGCTCTATTGTCTGTCATAAATATGCTGGAAGGGTTGGTTAAATATTGATAACACCAATTCTCTGCCTCCCTCTTACCCCACACACACTTCTCCATCACAGCCACACACACACACACACACACACACACACACATCCCAAACCCCTCCTCCTTTCTCTCCTTCTGTCTCTCGGTTATTTCACCCTCACAGTAACCTTGCTTATGCATATTGCATATGTAAATAAAGCACCCCGCCTCTGAAGTAATTGTCTGCATCTTCCACATAGCAGCATATCTCAGCTAAGGCTTTAAGAGGAAGCACTGAGGAAAGGCTGGATTCTCTTTGTTTAATAGTCATTCTTTGTTGTTTTGTCACATCCACAAAGTCAATAGCTGTAGACTTGCTGTAGATTAATACCTCTCAGTCACAGTTTCTTATACAAAATACATAATCTTTATTTTTGTTCCTTCTTTGGTTTTCAAAATGCAGTTGCATATCAAAAAGGCTAACTGATACCAACAGAGTATAATGTCATATTAAGTTGTTGTCATGTTGTGAAGGCTTTAAGTTGGAGCAAAGTGCAGACAGGAACACAGAATAAGCATTGTAAAGGATTTCATGATAAAACAGAATACCTTCAGGTCTTGAGCAGGGCAAACGGGACATGGAGCCCAGACAGAAAACAAGGTGGTGTAATGGAGGAATCCAGCAACAAACTGTGAAAACCCCAGTGAGCTTATATACTGGGGCAGGGTTGGAAAATGACAAACCTGAAGAGCTAATCCGTGGTGATGTGGAACAGCTGTGGCAGAATGAAAGCAGGGAAGCTAAGGGAGGGAGACTAATTAACACAAAGGGAGCAGAACTAAGACACAAGGAAACTACAAACCAAGGGGAAAAGAACACTGATCTAAGTGAATTAAACTGTATACACAGGGAACACAACACAACACAATAAACTAAGAAATTAAAACCAAAGGAATAAACTAATATGAAAACACCTTCCTAACAATAATGAACACAGATAAATTAATTAAATATGGCTAGACTTATAGAACATAAACAAACAAAATGAAAATGATCAAAACACATAGACAAATGAAAACCAAAGCACAAACACCTGTGGATCGCAACAGCTGTTGTCTTCTATCATTCCTATTATGTTTGTTTTAGCTGAAAACACAAATAGAGTTCAGTTACATTTAATGTGTTCATCAGAGTTTGAGGTGTTTTTTGTTAAATAACTAAACTCAGTGTGTGGTTCGCTGAAAGATGATCTAAAGCTAGACAAGATTATTTCAGAGGAAATCCTCCTTCCTTACTCAACATGGATCTACGAACACTTAAAAGCTTCACAATAGTCCTCTATTTGTCATATTTTAAATGTGGCCGATATGTGGTATTGAAATCTTATATAATAAAACATTTCTAAAGTTTTGTTTTTTTTCATTATTTATCTGTTTGGTGCAAAAAGTCACTTTGACCCTGAACAGAGCTAATTATAGTGTCACTTTAAAACAAAAGATTGGATAAGAAAACTATTGTGTAAAGGGATCTCTTGAACTTTTTCACATTTTCCTTCATTACAACCACAACCTTAAATGTATAGTATTGGAATTTCACCATAACAAAGTAGTGTATAATTGGGAAGTGAAGGGAAAACAATACATTATCTTCACATAAGTTTTTTACAAAAATAATCTGAAAAGTGCGGTGTCCCACACTGATACCCCTAAAAATCTGATGCAATCAAATGCCTCAGAAGTCACCTAACTAGTCAATGACGTTCATTTATATTTTATTAATTCTCAGTATTAATCCAGGTGTCCTGTGGAGACCATTAGTCAACAAAGAACATCATGAGGACTAGGGAACACAGCTGACAGAGAATAAGGTTGGGAGAAGTTTAAAGCAGGGTTAGGTTATATTTCCTTAGCTTTGAGATGAGTCTTACACTCCACAAATCTGGCCTTATTGGAAGGGTGGCAATAAAAAAGCCATGGTTGAGTGGATGCCATACAGAGTCTTCTTTAAAGTTTAATATAAGCCATGTGGTGGATACAGCAACCATGTGGAAGAAGGTGCTCTGGTCAAAGGAGACCAAAACTGATATTTTTTGATCTGCATGCGAAAAGCAATGTGTTGGAAAACTAACACTGCCCATCACCTTGAACATACAATCCCCACAGAGACAGATGGTACTGGCAGCATCGTGCTGTGGGGAGGCTTTTGTTCCGCAGGCACAGGAAGCTGGTGACGGTTCATGTAAAGCTGGATAGAGCTAAGTACAATCATGGAAGAAAACCTGCAAAACACTTGACACTGGGATTGAGGTTGACCTTCCAGCAGAACAAAAGTGGTGCAAGGTGCTTCTACAAATTACTGACTCAGAAAGGCTAAAAACCAAAAACACATCACACTTTGCAGATTTTCATCTGTAAAGGATTTTGAAAGCCACATATATTATATTGCCAAAAGTATTTATCCATCTAGTTTTACATGTAGGCATGCAGGGATCTTGTTCTTCTATAAGGCAAAGACCCTGTGACATAATTCTCACCCTTTGACATAAACATATACTATGTATTCCCCAGCAAGTAAAACTAACTATGCAAAGTGCCTTGCAAAGTATTGATACTTATTGAACTTTTTCACTGATTTTTGTTGCATTACAACCACCAGCATCAATGCATTTTAGTGGTATTTTGGACATAGACCAACACAAAAGGGCTAGGATTCATTCAGGGGGAAGGAATATGTTTGCTAACTCTAACTCTAATCATGTATTTTAACTCAAGTTCAGGGGGGATAAAGAGAAGTAATTAAGGTTAATAAACTAAAGTACTTTATGAGCTTTCCTTAATTAAGGATCTCCTGTGTAGACGTTTTTTGGACTAATACCGGCCTCCAAACTGCTAAACCCTTAATTTTCCCAGTATCTATTTTATCTGTAAATGAACAACTAATGTTAGGTGCATCTTTAATGAGTAATGAAATCAAAATCTGAACCATGTATTTTAAGACTTTATTTTGAAAATACAACAATGTGGGCTGCAAACCCACCTAACTATTCAACATTTTGTCAGAAATACAGTATGTTGATAGTATTTTTTTCTAATATCTATGCCAATATTTTGGGCTAGCTCACTCTGTGGCATCCAGAGATAATTAAAACTTTACAGCCAGGTGTAATGAGCAATAATGTGATAATTCAGCCATTCAGTGATGCATCTAAGCATTTGTAATAACGGCAGTGAGTCTTTTACATCAATCAAGGGGAATTTTGACTTTCTCTTTTTGAATTTGTTTTTACTTCTGTCATACTGGAGGCCTGTATCAAGTCATGCCACAGCATATGAATTAGATTCAAGTCTGAACTTCGACTAGGCTTCTTCTAATTTTTTTGTTGTTGTTGTTTGTTTGTTTTTTTGGTTATTAAGTGGTCTACTTGCTGATTTGCTTTGGAAAAAAGTGTTGGGAACCATTTTGATGTTTTTGGTAAACATGGGACAGTTCTTTGTGTTCTTTTTGGTCAGCAGTGGGAGCTGTTGCCACCAAGGATGTCAAAACCAGTTGCTAGGGTTAGGGGACAATCGCTTTTCACATGGGACCAGGTTGGAGAAGTCCTTTTCTCTTAATAAACTCATAATTTCTTTTTGTTCATGTTATCTTTGTCTGCATTAAAATGTCTTGATTTGATGATTTAAAACATTTAAATGTAACGAAAACAGAAGAAATGGGTAAAATGATCAAATACCACATATTCACAGCATTGTATATTTATTGTAAAATCTGATGGTTATGCATTAAACTTAGCTGTATTCAAAAGGTAAAAATCCTGTGAAACATAAAGGTCCCAAATGGACATCTTTTGAACAAATGTTACAGTTTCACAATGATTCACAAATGGTGGAGTGATGCGTTTTGTCATTACCACTTTCACAGAGTTTTAAATATTTTTTAATATTTGAAATGTTATTGGCTGCTTGAGTGCCATACGGACCCTTCTGGACAAGTGGTCTAAAAGCCATGTAGTGGTATTTTTATTTTATGCATAAACATACTAATCCTCAACATTTACAAAAATGTGTTGTTCTCATGTGGGAAATTGTTTTACCTGCATGTGACACTGGATAAAAGTTAAAACTGAAACCCCCCAGTCTTCAGGTCAGTATGCTGACCGGTTTTTTTATAACCTAAAAATGTAATTGGATAATTGAATGTAAACCTCTACAGATGTGCACCATCCCTTCATGTTTTCTACATCAATTAACTAGGCTAAACAATTTGAAGCTGTTTACAAGTTTCCCAATAGTTTTTAGAACTTGCCGTGATCCATAAACTCTTTAAAAGAGCACCTGGCATAGTTTCAAGGTTACTCAAAGGTCACATTTTGAGTTAGGTTAGCCAAGGGAAAAAAAAGAACACACAATGTCAATACATAAAAGACCTGGATGTTTGCAGAAAATGATAGTGATGGAAGATTGCAAAACCTTTAAAATATCTAGCCAAAAGAAGAACATGTTCCTAAACTAACAAAGGAAAGACTCCAGCAGAGCTTTCTCCTCAAGGTGGTAATCATTTATTCTTAAAAATCTCAAAAATGTGAGACTGATTAAACCTTCTGTAAAACATCTGGGTAAACCCAATCAACCCGTAAAGTTTTATTTAAACTTATGAATCGTACCCCAACCTCTACTAGAACTATAAATTAAACAAGCTTGTTTTCAGAATTTCATCAAAAAGACATTGGAAAAACAAACTTTGCTGGCTACGTCTCTGTGGTTGAAAAATTATGGGTGAAAACATCTCTAGATGTGTATCGATATGTATCGATATCTAAATGTGCTTCGGGCTGGTCAAATAGATTAATCTAGCCTGACTTTTGTTTTTATTTGGGATGAAGTCAGGCTAGGTTGGGGATGACTTTGGACAGGACATGTGGGCTAAAAAAAGTCCAACTATATAAATAAGAACAGGTCAGTCTGAAAAGCCAATACAAGGTGTCCATGGACATCCAATGTTTCGAGTGAAAGTACAGCACAGAAAGCACAGAGGAACTCAAACTGATTCCTGATGTGATGCATAATAGATAGTGGTTGCTGTGGCAGTAGATCTTCCATGAGTAGGTAACTGGTTCAAACCCATGTTTGTCATCCAAATTCTTGACATTGCACAAGATTCTGACAACTGCTAAATCGGCTAAACATTTGTCCAAATCAAAACAACATGAATCGAGTACAAATCAAGTATTTAGATACACTGTATAAAAAGACCTATGGCATTTATTTTTTTTAAGACATGTAAGTAGATGAAATGTTTAATGGCTTTGGTCAGATTGTATGACCACAATTGTTTCTGTTTGCTAAATGCCAAAAGTAGAAAACACAATAAATACATTTTATTAAAAAGTAAGTACACCTGGACTGTACACTTAGGGGTTGTAGAAATTAGACAGGTAACAGGGACATGTACTACTTATCTCTAAACTGGAACTTTCAATCCACCTAAACATTATCTCAGTCCAACCAAATCCTTCACATTTCAGTTGAAATCTTCTTCAGAGAACAACTGCGGGGAAACTGCAGATGCTGCAAAATTTGCCAAGAAATGGTTTAAATAATATAAAATGGTGACTTGAATGTATATGTGAAGGGATCTATTGGTATTGATGGAAGGCAACCAAACCTATTGAGTTACTTAAAGGCACTGAAGGGTCTATGAATAATAACTTTTTACAGGGTTTTTTGACATCCCATCCATCCATCCATCCATCCATCCATCCATCCATCCATCCATCCATCCATCCATCCATCCATCCATCCATCCATCAAAGCAACAATTGTACAACACTTTACAGTCTCTGTTTGCCGATCTAAACAATGAAGAATGGCTTTGGAATTTTAAAGTTTAATTCTTAATCGATATTAAAAAAATTTAATTACCATGGATCTTTACTTTAAGATCTGAGAGTTTTTTTGTTCATACCACTTTTTCATTTTTTTCCAGTACAACCCCAAACTTAAATGTGTTTTCTTGAGGTTTTATGTGAGAGAATAAGCACAAAGTGAGGCATAATTGTGCCCTGACATATATATGCTTTTTAGATTTGTTTGCATATAAAATGGTAAAACTGTGGTGTACATTAGTATCATTAGTATTTAGCCCCCTTTACTCGGATACCCCTAAATAAAATCTTGTGTACCCGATTGCATCCAGAAGTCTCCAAATTTGTAAATGGAGTCCTCCTGTGTGCCATTTACACTACTATAAATACAGCTGTTCTGTGCAGGCTTCAGAGGTTTGTTAAGAACATTATTGAAAAAAAAAACATAATAAGATCAAGAAACATATCAGATAAGTTGGTGATGAAGCTGTGGAGAAGTTTAAAGCACTATTAGGTTGTGAAACAGTGTCCTGAGGTCTAAACATCTCACATAACACTATGTGGTCCATCAGTGGAAAATGGAAAAACTATGGCACAATTGCAAACTTACCAAGGAATGGGAGTCCACTTATAACTGATGTCTGCAGATGCCCCCTGTCTTATCTGAGTGAGCTCCAGCTAAAAGTAAAGTCTGAAGTTAGTGGTTGCAAAGTGGCAACATGTAAAACTATGAGGGGTATGAATACTTTTGCAAAGCACCGTGTATGGATGCTGTAAAAGCATGGTGAACTTTTCAAAAAAATATTCAGCCGTTTGTTGGCTTTCAAATGCACATGTTAGATGTAGTACAGATAATAAAAGACTTTACTGTATAAGTGATAAAACAAATTAATTAATGCTAGATAATTAAAGCAAAGACAAATAAAACCATTCATTAAGTGTTTAAAACCATCCATTAAGTGTTGTGGTCAATGGGTTTTGTGCTTTGTTTTTCTCTCAGCTCTCCTCACACCTGGTTGAATAATCTTCACACCTACCCCACATTAGTCTTCAGCTCCCAGTGTTTTATTCTCGAGTTTTCAGCCACCCTTTGTCAGACTCTTGTGTTATCTTACCTCCCAGTGATATTTAGTGTAAGTCAAAGCTGCTCTGTCTTTTTTTTTTTTTTTGGGGGGGGGGGTTGGCAATTCTACCATAAAAGCTTTGGTTTCAGTTTATTTAAAGCCTTTGAAATTATTGCCCTCCTGCTTTCTTGTCCAGCCTGTTGGTGTATAAATTAAAAAAATAACATTTGTGGAAAATAAAACGCAAAATTATAAGACAAAATATGTCAATACACTTCCTGATAGTGTTTTATTACAAATTGATGTTAAATTTATATGTGATGACATGCAGTGGCTCTTTTTTGTCTTACAAAATACTGAAGTTGTTTTAATTTAGGCTGAGTTTGAATCCCAGTATGGGGTTTGCATGTTGTCGCTGTGCGTGCTTGAGTTCTCCAATAAACATGCCAGTAGGGTTAATTGGTCGCCCTTACTGATGAGCGTGTGTGTGCATGGTTGTGTGTTCTGTGTGTCTCTATGATGCCCCGTGAAGGACTGGCGACCTGTCCAGGGTGTACTCCGCTTCTCAGCCATTTATGGTTGGAGATCGGTACCAGCCCCGCTACAACCCAGCAAGGACAGGAGGGTATAGACAATGGAATTACTCATTTAGAGAGCAGATGTTCTAATTTAGTTTGCTGAATACTATTTTTATGTGGCACCAGTGACCTTTATTTTGAAAGTACCCTTTATTTTGAAACTGAACTGACAGGAAATGGGGTGGAGAGAGAAAAGGAAGACATGTAGCAAAGATTAACAGTCTGAAAGCCTACTCTAAGGCCTCCATACATAGGTTGTGTGCTCTACCCCAGCGCCACCCTTGCGCCTGCTAAATACTTTTTAAAAGTCAGTTAAATTTTATAAAACTACTAAAACTAATTAAAAAAGTGGGAAGTATTGATATACAGGGGTTCTCAAAACTGTTAAAATTTCAGATTTTTAGAAAGCTGGCAACATGATAAATATTTTCCATACATTTTACACTTTTATCGTGACATGTATGCAGTACAGTTAAACGATTGAACAAACAAATCATGGGGGAAAACGAAAATTAAAAAGGTCTAATAACCTTCTTAGTTAAGTGTGCACACCCTTAAAATACTTTGTTCAAACAACTTTTAATTTTTTTTCTTCTTTGTTTTGGAGTCTCAACATTCCGCTCTTTCACTAAGTGATATTTTGCACACTCCACCTTGCCCTCTCCAAACGATGACCCCTCTTTTTTTTTTCTTCTGATTTAGTTCTGTACTCTGGCAAGGCCAGTTCAAAACACATTTTCCTCAGATAAAGTAATTTTTTTGTTGATTTGGATGTGTTTGGGCTCACTGTGATGGCGCAAAAAGAAATTCTTTAACCTTAACTTTCTTGTAGAGAGCAGAAGGTTGGGTCAAAATTGAATGATATTAATAATTGAATCTACCTAGACAAAACCCCATCTGAAAAAAGTAACCCCACAGCATGGTGCAGTCATTATCATGTTATCCAGTGGGCATTGTTTTCTGTTCCAAGCATACCTTTTGGAATTTAGACTATAACACATTTATCTACACATTTTTTCACCTCAATGTTTTCTTTGGAAGTAAAGGCTTCTTGCAACCCTCCATCCTAGTCTAGACATACGGAGTATACAGACGATTGTTGCATGGAGAACAAAACCAGTACATGCTGGAAATTTTTAAGCTTCCGTAATGTTGCTGTCCACCACCTGGCAGTCTTCCTGACCAGTTTCTATCTTGTGTTTTCAGAAATCTTGGATTTAAATCTATTTTTTTGTAACTGTTAATCTTACATTTCTCCAACTGTCTTTACTGTACTGTTCACCTGACTGATCCATTTGTACAGTTCCTTTTCATCTTCTGTAATCCTTTGTAACCTCTCTGCAGACTATGGCTTCATGCAGATGAGGAAATTGTCCATTAAGGAAAATCTTATAGGAGAGATTAACTGCTTCATCAGATTCTGTGGAGGTGGCAGCTGTGACCTCAAGAAAGCTGAATGCTAAATTTAAATCAAAGACTGTTTTAATCACTTTAAAGGTGGCACATTTATGCAGGTTGTTGCAGCTTTTCCTCCCTCACAGAAACTTTAACAGGGGTGAGTAAAGTTTTAAGAGCCATTGTACATTTCTTAGATTTGTGCCATGATTGGCTGACCTGCTATTTTTATCAGGTATACCTAATAAAGTGGCCAATAAGTGCATAACAATTACCGGTTGAGTATCTTTTAAAAAGCCAGCCTCTGTGTAAAAGAAAATACAGACTGACAAATCTACTCTGCATTTGTTCACGCAATAACACTTAATATGCTTAATATCAATATGCTTTCTGCTATTTGAACTTAATTCCCATGAGAGTATGTTTGTCCTACTCTAATTAACAGCATTATCAGAGCATAATAACAATAATAGCGGCTGTCCCCCCTGTACCACCTATTTGGCAAAAAATCAAAGTCCTATCCAGGTGTTTGGTGTGATGTCAGCCATCTGTGTGTGTGTACACAAACAGATGTGGGACACAGATGACAGATAATCTCTCCATGAAGAGCTTTTTTCACTCAATTGAGTGTGGTGACGATTTTTCTGTCATCAGAGACAGTCTTTAATGGTGTTATTGTCAGTTTCAGAAAGTACATAATTTACTGAATGTGTGCACATAATATGCTTCCATGCAAGACAAGGAATCAGTCTGATGGTTCATTGATTGTCCAAGTTTTTATACCCAGTGCCATGTTAGAAACTCTCCACCTACATTATGAGTGATATTAAACTACTTTGCCTTTTCAGCTACACAAAGTGCAGACATAATATTATGATTTTTTTTAATGGGGCTGCCTATTATTGTCACATTTTTAGAGGTTAGAGTGTCCAAACTTAAAGGGCTAATCCTCACAAACAGTCCTAACAAATTCTGTGTTATTCATCTGGCACTTACAATCTAGGAACCACTGGGTTAAAAACAATGAAATATGGGTAGTTTTGTTAGCCCACTTCTGGATCAAATATTGATGGATTGAGCCCTGGGCTGATTCAGTAAAACAGGTTTGGGTTATGGGTTTCACCTATCGCGGAAGATGTTTTCAAAGCAAGAAATTGGTTAAGCTGACTTACATTTAACATTAGGGTGATCAAAGAGTGGATTAAAAAATAACTCATAACCTGGATAACTAAGGTAATATTTGGGTTATATCCTTCCTCCTTAATCCTTCCATTTTGTGTGTCAGCTGAATCTATTCAGGGACATAGTGGGACTGGTGGCTACATTCATCATTCAGCAGGCAACAGGTTGTCAGTCCATCACAGGACAAAATATAAGCACAGGGCACACAAACACAGTTAGGGGAATTTAGGCTGGCAGAGGAGGAACTTTAGAGTACCCAAAACCAAGCATGTAAGAGGAGAACATGCAAACTCCACATAGAAACGTTACTACCTTCTCACTGTGAGGCAACAGGGCTAACATCTTCTCCACCATGCAGCCCTGAATGTGTTTTTACATTTAATTCTGCCTTAAAAATGATCAAACTACCTGTTACCTGTGTGACCCCTTCTCTTTTCCGATGGTTGTGATCAGTCTGACAGAGAGAGGTATCCCAATCCTTGTGGTTTTTAGTAGAACAATGACCATCAGTGGGACCGTTTGTGGGCTGCCTTGAGACGACATTGTTGTAAATAAGCGCCGTTTAACTAAATAATCTGAACTGAAACTATCTGTGTAGTTATGCTGCTATAGGCTTAGGCTGCTGGAGGACATAAC
>JAHUTJ010068127.1:0-12359 GCA_036250325.1 Characodon lateralis
GCGAGCCCTTTCTAAGCACAGGCTGTTGCATTGGGTCGTAGATGCAATTGCACTGGCTTATGAGTCTGTGGGGGCAGCTGCCCCTTCTGGTGTTGTGTGCCATTCCACCAGGAGCATGTCTACGTCCTGGGCGGCACTGAGGGGCGTGCCGCTGGGTGATATCTGCGCAGCGGCGTCATGGGCAACACCGTGCACGTTTGCACGCTTCTACCGCCTCAGTGTGGCACATGAGTCCGCACTGGCCTCGGCAATCCTGCCTCTGGCCCCTTCTACTAACTGAGAGGTGGGTGACTACTGCATTCCTCGTGACATTGCTGGCATAAGTCATCCACTTTGTTTACTGCCACTGGCAGTCAGGAAGGAATGAAACAGAACGGAAGTTACGCTGTAACTATGGTTCTGTGATTTCCTGGATGACTGCCAGTCACACTGGTCACTCGGAACTTCTCCCCTGTGAGAAGATCCCAGAGACCGAACGTAGCCTTCCACGTGCTACTTATAGACGCACGCCCAGGTGGGCTACGTGTCACGTGCGTGACTTTGTTTACATTCAATCTTGACCTGCGCGGAGCGCGAGGAGACATATCCACTTTGTTTACTGCCACTGGCAGTCATCCAGGAATTCACAGAACCATAGTTACAGCGTAACTTCCGTTCTGTATTGACACAAAAGGCCCAAACTTAAAGTCCTCGGCTGCTGCATCAACGTTTATGTGCTTGAATTAAATTTTGTAGAAACTACTGAAGTTTTTTATAACACAGACTCATAGAAGTTAATCACTTTTTCCCCCATGAGGATAATATGTCTGCTGGTTTGATGCAAAGAGTTTCTGGTTCCCCACATTTAGCTTGACATCACTTTGGTGGCAATAAATGGGATTTTGCACTTACTTCTCAGGTTTGAGGTCTCTGTAAATGATCCCTAAGCTGTGGAGGTGGTCCAGTCCTAATGCAAGCTCTGCTAGATAAAACTTCACGTCCTCTTCTGTGAACATCACCTGGCAGGCATGAGACAAGAAGAATGTCACAAGAGAGAGACGTTCAAAAGAAAATACCAGCTAATAATCAGCTATGGAGATAAACGAATCTAGATAAAAGAAATTCCCCCTTAGAAGAAATTTACAAGCTTCCCTCACCTCTTTAGAAAGCCTGGTGAAAAGATCCCCGCCTCGGAGAAAGTCCAAGATCAAGTACAACTTCCCTTCAGTCTGGAATGCTACAAAAGAACACATTTTATGGGAGAAAAACTGTAAATCAAGTGGCATGAGTAAGTTTCTAAGATTATAAGGAATTTAACTATAATATCTGGGTTTGAAGGTTTCAGTGACTTTGGTTTAGCTCACCGTAGTGCAGCTTGACAACAAACGGGTGGTTGACGTCTGCAAGGATGTTCCTTTCCATCTTGGTCCTCACACGGTCTCTTACTGAAAGTAAGGAGGATGGTATAAAGAAAGGTTCGGTGCATTTAAGTCTTAATGTAATAATCAGTAAACTGTCAAATTGAATTTATTTATAAAACGATATTTAAAAACGACTCATGTTGAACAAAGCGCCCTACAAAAGATGGAGGAGCGCAGAAAATTTCTGGGCAGAGCTGACAATGTGTGTGAGCAAGGCAACCAACCTGACCCAGTTACACCAGTTCTGTCAGGAGGAATGGGCCAATATTCCCGAAAACTATCATGGGAAACCTAAAACGTTTGACCAACGTAGTACAGTTTAAAAGCTTTTTCTCTTCTATTTAGGAAACAATGGAGCATTTGTTTAATATTAGTGGTTTGTGAGCATAAAGAGAAGTATTATACCCCAATTTCTAGGCCTGTTTAGTAGTCTGTATGTTAGCAGACACAGCTTGTGGTCTTCATCTAGGTTTTTGGACTCATTGTGTATAAAATAAGGCTACTGTACATGATAATATATTAGAAAATACTTAACTGTGGTATCCAATCAGTGGAAAATAAGCCTTGTTGAATTTCCTTACTCCCGGGCGGCCCTTTCGTCTTAAAATTTAAATGATAGTGGGTTTCTTGCAGAATATTTCAATTTGGGCAGAACAAAAGGAATCCAACACTGGCTCAGAAGAGGGTCTGTTTTGTTTTTGAATGCAAACTGAGGGCCAATTAGCTGGGTCCAATCTGCAACTTCACCCCCAGGTTTCACAGTTTGGTGCTTAAAAAAATAATCAGGCAAGTTTGACTGTATTTATATAATCTTTTGCATTATAACTATTTTCATTTAGCCATATGAAAGTGTTGCCAGGGGTATTATTATGAACACATGTTAAAAGTAAAGTTTAAAAACAGTATCTTAAAAACGATCTCATCATTCTGGCTTTTAGCAAACACAAATTATTTTTGGAAGTCCTAACCGACCTAAGACAGACAACATTTAGTCTAATTTAATGTCAGACGGTGAGTGAAAAGGTTGTCTTTTCATACAGAATTTGTAAATATTTGGTTCCTGCTGTTACTAATCAGCATTTCTACCTGAAGTAGAATTTCCTGTTGACTTGTAACATTTTTTCGGATACTGTAAGAACCATTTGCCTCGCCTGTTGTTTATTTCATCTGATGGGACCACACCACCTGTGAAGAACCCACTGAAAGCTGGCGTGGGTGGGGTGGGGGGTGGTGGTCTTTGCTCAGATACTGGTGTGTCAAGCTGCCTTTGACTAACAGAAACAACAGATAACCTCTTACAAGAAAATGTGGCTAAAAACCACAACAACAAAAATGAGATCACTCTGAAGCCAAACTGAAAGCTTTTCCTGTAGCTTGGTGAGCTACAGCTCTGTAAGAAGATCAAAATCTAAAATAAGAAAGAACTTTGAGATTTTGCAGATTTCTGTACCTTTAAGAGTGGCCTTCTTCAGGACCTTCATGGCATACAGCTGGTTGGCATCCGGAGGCGTCACCTTTCGCACAAGGAATACCTAAAAATATTTTAACAACAAAAAAGTCAAGACGCCACTCAAGATCTAGCATTTAAAGTTAGGAAATGACAAAATGAGGCAACCAACAGACATACGGAAGAAAACTGAGCCGTTACCTTGCCGAAGGACCCCTGTCCCAAAACCTTGAGCAGCTCAAACTGAGAGGCGTCAGCTTTCTCTGAGCCCTCCTTGACCACATGGGTGATGTTGATCTCCTTGATGTCTCCATCTTCCTAAAGAGAGAAAAGACCAAGAGTTTAAGGACCCATTCTGAGGCACAATCGACTGTAATAATGAGAATGTTCTGTTTGTGAGGGTTCAGTCATGGTCAGAAAGTGTGAGGAACTGGCTGATGTTTCCACGTAACACTGTCTCATGGCATAAAAAGCATCACATTAAAACAAAACTCCTCAGAAAGAGGAAATGGCAGTAAATAGAGAAAAGTGCGAGTAAGTGTGAGAGATTACACCCAGCAGCTTCTCATCATCGTGATGCTGCGCCTTTCTGGAAACAGTGGTGCCTGTGATACTAAATGGAAGTACACGGCCGATTATAAAAAGGGAACAGTTGCGGTTTGCTGTTTGTTTTCTGGTACAAGTTGTTTAACCTCAGCTTCAACCTTTCGATCAAAGACTTTTAAAGGCAGGTCTAACACTGGGTGGAGGGCTGCTGACAAAACAGGACCAGAAACATCCTCAAAGCATCAGAAGCAAAACAATTTCTTTTTATTTTCTTTCCTCTCAAGAGCAAACTGTTTCAGTTTTAGGTCGCATATAATAGGTCTACAATAAGGAAACATAGTATTAACCATCTTTAAGTGTGGATAGATTATTTTTCGCAACCAATTTTTCCCGTGATATTTAGAACTGAAAGTGCATAAATAAATAAATTAGATCACCATTCAAAACTATATTTATTTCAGTAATTCTGTTTAAAAAGTAATGAATAGATTCATCATACAGTGCAGTTTATTTCAGGAATTCTGCTAATGTTGATGATTACATCTTACAGCTAATAAAAACCCAACTTTTTCAAAAAATTACAATATTACATAAGACCAATAAAAAGGAATTTTTAATACTGAAATAAGGCTATTCCACATTTTGCATTTGTAAATGTTGGAGCAGTATGTGAAGGCAAATTTCCCTTTGGGGACAATAAAGTATGAGTTGAATGTTTTATTATGGCCTACTGCATCGAGGGGAAGACTGCCAGCCAGACAGTTATCCAGCAGAGCTTCTGAAAGGAGAATAAGCCACAGAAAGTATGTTTTCAAGAACCAAGCTGTTTACAGAGTGCAGTGTCCAGGCGTAAAATTGGGAAGTTAAGTGGAAGGAAAAAAAGTGTGGTAGAAAAAGGTGCACAGGCAACAGGAATAACCATCGTCCTGAAAGGATTGTGACGCAAAGCCCATTTAAGAGTTTGAAGGAGATTCACAAGAATTGGACTGCAGCTGGAGTCACAGCATTAAGAGTCATCACACAGACGTATCCCAGACATGAGCTGCAGCACAATTCATTGTGTTAAGCCACTCCTGAACCAAAGAAAATGCCTCATAATTCCTCTTCTTTGATGAAAGTAAACTTTGCATTTTATTTAGATATCAAGGTCACGGCAACCCTAGGTAGAGTGGAGAGGCACAGAATCCAAGCTGCTTGAGGTCCAGTGTGAAGTTTCCACAGTCAGTGATGATTTATGGAGCTTTGTCAGCAGCTGGTGTTGGTCCATAGGTTTTATCAAGGTCAAGCTCAGCACCGCCATATAACAAGAGCATTTAAGAGCGCTTAATTCTTCTCTTCAGCAGACAAGCTTAAACACCTCAGCAGAGCCACAGCCTGATCAGCTCCATGCCTTGCCAAACTGATGCTGACACAGACTAACTTTTTATGATACAGTAATTTAACTATAGGCCTTTGATGTAAAACTAACAAACAGCCCTAATAATTGCCTGAATGTACTGTAAATGACTGGAAGACAAAGTTCTTCCTGGTAATACAAACAAAGTAATTAAGACATTGATAAATAGAAGCAGTTTATAAAGGTCATTTTAATCTCTGGAGCTGAATTAGGAACAAGTACCAGTTTCTGTCTATAAGCAAAGAGACTGAATAAAGCATTTTTATAATTATCAAAGAACTCAAACATTAAATATAAATCATAGCCTTTTTCAGACGAATCAGTCAATTATCGAATGTGCTTTAAGCATTAAAGATAAAAACCAAAAAAAACCTTCATCTCAGCTAGAGACCACTGCAGCCTGGAAATGTATTTGACAACAGGAAACCAGAGTGGGTTGAACACGCAGGCACTCAGTTGCACCTTGTTTCTGATCAGCTACTGATAACAGCAAACACAAAGCCACGTATGCAGCCTGCAGTGTTATGAAGTCCAGTTTCTGTAAATGTTAACTTTATGAAGATGTCATGACTTTACCGTCCACTCGTTCCTGGGTTCAGGTGGGAAGTCAGTGCCAGTGCCAGCTGTGGATCTGCAGCTGTTACAGTGAGCAGGGCTGCCAGTCAGAGACTTGTTCTTTCTGAACGGGTAAAGGGACAGCATGCGGCTCAGCTTGAACTTTTTCTTGTCCTTTTCCATCTCAGCATTTTCCAAGCTGTTGTTTAATTCTGCCCTCGTCCATAAGATAGAAAAAACTGCACTAACTCAACACGGCTCATCTCAAACTTCTCATCAGAGTATAAACACACTTCACCCTCCTGTGTGCACTCATGTTAGGGTTTCCACTGCAGGCTGCAGGTAAAATATGACGCAATCTCTCTGCCTTTGGCCTTTATCTACTTTCCTGTAGCAGGGTTGTCCTGCTATGAGGTTTAGAAATATTTCTTCTTCTTTTTCTCTCCCATCATCTCTCCTGTTCTGCCTCTCTGTCTGTTTTGGTCTGATTAGCGTTGCGCCCTCACAGCTGAAGTGAGCTGCAACTAAACTGAGCAGGAAGGAAGAGCCTGCTCTTATTCTCACAGTCCTGCACCCAACTTGTGGAACGCAAACATCTGTGCCTGAGACCCAGAAAGAGAGAGAGAGCAAACAATGCACAAGAGGTAGATCTGACCACAAAAAGAGCAAAAGAGGGTCTGCAAATCTGATTTTCAGACAAAGCTAAAAATATAATTTCAAGTGTTTAACAGCGGCTGTCTAAATTTAAAAACTATATTTTTGTAATTTCCCACAATTCAACAAAAAAGAAGTAGGAAGTGGCAGAGAAAGGATGATTTGAGCTCAGTCTGCCTTCTTCTGCCAGCCCGTCACTTAAAAAAGGTTTTGGTAACCACAGTATTCTCATAATCGTTTGCTCCTTCCTACCCTGCTTTCTTCATTGCTCCAAATATAGGTGCATCTCAGTAAATTAGACATTTATTGAAAAGTTTATTTCATTAATTTGATTCAAAAACTCATTATGTAGATTCATTACACACAGATATATTTCAAATGCTTATTTTTGTTCATTTCAATGATTATGGTCAACAGCTAAATAAAAACCCAAAACACATGAGATTAATAAAAAGAAAATGATTTTTATTAGAGAAATGTGGGCCTGCTTAAATGCACATGTAGGGTACAGTATAACACATGCTCTTAATAACTGATCAGGACTCATTTTGCATGAAATACTGCATCAGTGCAGCATGTCATGGAGGCGATCAGCCTGTGGTTCTGCTTAGGTGTTCAAGAAGCCCAGGTTGCTTTAATAGCAGCCTTCAGATTGTCTGCTTTGTTGGGTCTGGCGTCTCATGATTCTCTTGACTGGCTTTGGTTATCCCTGCTGCTTATGCACCTTCTGTGTTAATATAAATATGATAATGATAATATAACTTTCTGAGAACTGAATTATTAATTTGGTTCAATTTGCTGTGAGCAGTATTCATCAAAATTAAAAAAATAAAACAAACATAGGAAATATATCCCTCTGTGTGTTATAAATCTGTATAATAATGAGTGTAAAGTTTTGTACTTAATTACTTAAAACTTTTCAATATTAAATGATTTTTTCCTTAATTTCCCATATGAGGGACAATAAAGGATGTTCTATATTCTTATTCATTTGAATAAATAATAAACATTTTGATTTCAATCAAATCAGACAAACACAATCACATGTTTCAGCTTCCCTGTTACTGACAAGCTCATGTTCAGAGGCCAAACCCTTCATTTTTAGGTCTTTTTGTAAACAGCTCCAGAGATTTGGCCCCTATTTTAACCACACTATGTGCGGATTTTAGGTCCTGACATCCAGGGGCTGAAGACTGTAAGCTTTTGGTTTAACGTAGGTCTGAACGTATGAAGATAGATGGCCCAACATAGCGTTGTAGATTAAAATATACCTTCAATCTGCGAGTACAAAAGTCTGACCAACCAACAAAAGGATATAACAGACAGTGGTGAGTGAGTCTTTTAAATTATGTAACAAACCTCAGAGCCTTGTGATAAACAGTGTCTGTAAATTACATCTCCATAATCCAGACACAAATGCAGCAGCAACAATAACTGGTCAGTCATACAGCTGGGCTCACTGAGAGCTGCAATGCAGTCTTTGCACTAATGATTCCAGTATATCTATATTTCAGATCAATGGGTTCCATTCCTCTGCCCTGAGGGCAAAGGTATGGAAACTAAGTGTGTGAATTAGATGAGAAGCTGCAGAAAGTTGCTGAAACGTTGCAGTGAGGAAGAAACTGTGTTCTGGCATTGCTGAGGGCTTACCTGATGTTTAATATTGGCAAACTCCCTCTCTATCCAGGTGATCTGAGACTCGTTCTATAGGAAGTGATTTAATGCAGCAGTTAACAGCAGTTACAGGAAACATCACGACTGAGGCTTCCTCCTCATTTATTGATGCATTAATGAAGCATGACAGAACCTTCCACAAACACACACAGTCAAACTGGGCCGGAAGGAGGTGAAAGAAGGCATGGTGGATGTAAGATCAGCAACAGGAAACTTCTCTTCCCTCCCAGTTCTCACTTCCTCTTTTCTTGAACCGATCTCACTTCCTTCCTGCTCGATACCTTCTACATGCTAGAGCTGGGCTTCCCGGTATAAGGGCACAGGATCAGCCAACATGTCGGCCCGATCATATGTAAAAAGTGCATTGCATATGAATGTGAAAGGGGTCCAAAACAGGTTCCTGTGCGGACATCTACAGTTTGGTGACATTTACACAAAAACATGAAGTGTTTATCTGAATTATCACTGCCTCGTATGATGACTGCTCAGGTAGACAAAAGGAAGGGAAGTCTCAGTTCATCTTTTTATGATTAAAGAGGCAGAATATCATGTCATTCACTGCTGAGGAGATGGAAACACACACAACCAACCACAGACCAACCCCCACCTCCTCTCTTCCAGAAATATCACACACACACAGCTGACTGAAGCTTTAGGCACCAACACTCTGACACACACTTCACATCAGATGAAAGTTACTATCCAGTCCACTCGGAAAGATAAGAAGTGACCACTTGCCTCTTGGGTGCGAGGTTTGGTGCGAAATATGAACCTCCACATGTCAGGGTCCTGATGTGTCCATGTCACAGATGCTGTCACTGGCGACAGTGACGCTCGGCTACCTTACAAATACATAGCCTTTGTGTCAGTTAGCTAACCCCTTCTGTATGCAATACCACAAGAGATAAAATCGACACACACACACACTAAAATGGGAAGTTATAAAAACGGGTAAGAGCAGCAGACTGATTTACTTTGACAGTGAAGAAGAGCTATAAAGTAAGAATTTTCTCTTAAATCTTTAGGAATAATGAAGCAAAGCCGAAAAGTGACACAAAGAGTCTCTCCCACAAAAAAATGCATTTTAAACAGATCCAATTCTTGCAAGCTTGTGTGATGGAAACAGACAATGTTATCTTGAATATGACTGATCATCCTGTTTGAGCTTCCTTCCTTTTCCATTTGACCTGGACTAACATCAACTAACTTTACATAATTGATCAGGTTCTTATAATAATGTGAAAATGAAACAAAATAAACAAATTTATAAAATCACAGTATATTCTACCTGGTCAATACTTGTGTTTTATTTATATCAAAACCACCCACATGCCTTTTGGGTCTTACGCCAACTAAAGCGCTTAACTTTGTTTAACCTATTACAACCTCCACCATCCTTACATTTTAAATCTGTATTTATTGACAGGTTATGTCTTACAGGCATTTCAGACGGCTAAATTTACACCACTGCTGAAAAAAGAAATCTTCACCACATACCTTCAATTTCAACTAACATCCAAACTATTTCCAATCTCCCATTAATTTCAGAAATCTCAAAAGAAGTTGTGGTTTGGCAGATATGTACAAGTAATCTGGATGATTTTCAGTCTGGATTTAGAGTTCACATGGTACCGTAATGGCTCTGATAAAGGCACCAATTACCTGTTCATGTCTGAATTTGTCCTTGACCTGAATGCAGCATTTAACGCTATACCACACAAAAAAATGTTGCACAGATTATAGTAACATTTTAGGTATTAAGGGAATAGCACTATAGATGGATCTCAGCTTCTGATTAAAAACGATGTGCCCTTCTCCTTTACAACAGTTACTTATTGAGTTCCCCAGGGTTTAGTGCTTAGACCATTTTGCTTTACCTTAAAAAAGCTCAATTTTTAATCGCCTCTTTAGGAAAACGGTAAAAAGGTTCATTCAAATGTTGACACACAGCTGTGTATATGTTGGAGGCAGGTCATGCCTTTGTTACCTCTAGACTTTATTATTGCAATTCGCATTCGCACATCCTAAAAGCTCCTTGGGTAATGTTCAACTTATCCAACATCTTGCAGCTACAGCACTAACAAGAATGAATAAAAGACGCCATATTTCTGCTATGGTGTTCTCTCAGAATGTGCGGCTAATTGTGATTCTTCAATTTTCAAAGTGGGTTTGGTGGCAGAGCTTTTAGCTTTCAGGTCCCTTTATGGGGGTACCGACTCCCTGCTTCGAATACCGAGTTAGACAAACTCATGGTTTTTAAAGTTAGAACTAAAACTTTTCTTTACTAAGTCCTGGGAGTAAAATTGCAGTATTATTGACCAGCTTTTCAGTGTAGGATTCAGCAGCGACACTTTCAGGTCTAACATGTAAATCACTTTATATGTTTAATATTTTGTTTTTACTTTTGATTTTTGCTTTTTAGACACAGCCTTTTATTGCAGTGCCAGCTTTTTTTTTTCTATTGTAATTTTTTTTTACTTCTTACTTTCTCAGCTTTAATTTTTTAGACTTCTTTATTATTTGAATCATTATTGTATTTGAAAATAAATTAGCAAATGTAATGAATGCAATTTATTTTCTCGTTTAATTTTGCGATTGTAAAGGAATAAAGACAGTCCCTGTCAAACAAGAAAGACTGATTGATTGACTGAATAATCTGCTGTTCTTCCTTTGGCAGGAGGTCTTGCAGATGCATTGTATGGATATGTCAGTGATAGAAGTGGTGCAATGCTTTCTGTGAAACACAAGGGGCCAGTGCAGGTTTGCAGCCAGTTCAGTGGACAGTGCACCAAAAAAAAAGAGTTATATGACATGAGGTTTAGCCAAGTAAGGGCATGTTCACATTGCAACCCTGTGCCTCTTTGGCATCACAGAATTGGCTTCGACATCGGCAAACAGAAAGGGAGATATAAAGTATGAAAGAAAGGAAGTATGTGGGTGGTGATTCAGGCCAGAGTGCCAAACCAATGACCTGTCACAAGGGTAAAGTCTCCAGCAATATCTTCAAGGTTTTTGAAAACTCGTTTCATATTTGCTCAATTTAATTGTAAAGTACAGAAAAGGAAGCCACACAAAAACAAAAATAAACCTGAGAGCAGCTGTGTCCAAGAACCACAAGACAATGATGGAACATGTGCCTTTCCAAGAAGCTGCTTGTCCTTCCCAGAAACAAAAAAAGGAGCACCTGCAGGTTTTCAAATACATGACAGCTGGGACTGCTCGAACAGAGACAAGCCTGCTGGGAAAAAGATGGCGCCAAGGAAAAGTTTCTGTAGAGCAGGACAGAGAAGTTTAGACATTTAACACAGACAGCCATGGTTCAGTCTCATCACTGTGAAAACAAATCCCTCTCACCACTCTCTGCAATAAAAACACAAACAGGAGCATAACACATAGAGAACGTGCTTAAAATACTGAGACAACTGAACATGCTGCAGGCGCTCTGAAATATTCCACCATCATTTCCTTTTCCTTTTATAGTCATACAACTCTTTAAAGTCTTCAAAACTAAGATTAAAACTCAAAGCTCTTCAGTTTTTGTGATGTTAAGAGAAATAAAGAACTAAAATCATCACTACAGCACATAAAATAACTGTCAGAAGAGTTATTTAATGCTGATTAAATTACTGATAAGCCATTCTCGTCATTTCAGTTTTATAAATGCGACACTTTATTTAGCATCGTTACATTAAAATAAATAAAAAAATTTTGGCCTATAACTACACCTACTGCTTTTTCCTCAATGCTAAATAAAAGATCATAATACATAAATATTCTAAAAAGCACAAATTCCAAGATCTTGATAAGAGCGTTAAAACTAAAATCCCAAATAATACAAAACAAATAAATAAAGAGGAATTAGAAAGTCCCCATTTAATCCCAACGACTGTAATGAAAATTATTCACAGCAAAAAAAAATAAAAAAAAATAAGTATTAAGAGTATTGTGAAGAAAAATTATTTTAAATTGCAATTATATAAGAGCACAAAAACTACAGATATGATTAAATTAAAATGTGGTTGAATTAGGAATAAATCATCGTAATTACTAGAAGTAAGCTAAAAGAAACCAAATGGTTAGGGCGGCACAATATCAGAAAAACCTAGAATCCTAAAATTATTTCTGAATATGAAATCTGTTTTGCAAGGGTGTCCAGGCCCGGAGTGGCACCAGCACACAGATTATAGGTTCTGAATAGGTTCAGCCCGTGCCACAAATGACAGCCACAAAGTGAAAATGGCGGAGGCGGTAAAAATATGCACCAGCTAATAGGGCTGCATGATATTAGGAAAAATATTGGGTATGGGACAATGTTGGTGAATGATATGACCTCTGATTGACCCCAGATAGCGTGCAGCTCATCCATCTTCTGACAAAAATAAAATGAATTCTTTGCATCTTAACAAGGGTTTATAGTAAAGGTTTTGATGTTTAGACAATTAATAACTTGACCAGCTTCCCACCTCTTTACCTTCTAAAACATGTTTATGCTGGATTACACAAGTGTCACCACATATACACTGCTCAAAAAAATAAAGGGAACACTCAAATAACACCAAATCTTAGATCTGAATGAATGAAATATTCTCATTGAATACTTTGTTCTGTACAAAGTTGAATGTGCTGACAACAAAATCACACAAAAATCATCAATGGAAATCAAATTTATTAACCAATGGAGGCCTGG
>JAHUTJ010068128.1:0-12354 GCA_036250325.1 Characodon lateralis
GATGATATGCTAACAGAGGCTCTAAGAAAAACATAGACAAAAAGCTGAAGCAGGGCAAAAAATGGGGGAGGATCAAGGAGAGAGTGGAAAAGCGTCTGACCCCACCGAGGGCAGACGAGAATGAGAAGAAGACTTACCTGACCGAGGCAGAGGGGACTGGTCAACCTTTCAGATTTGGTCACGTCATCTTTTTGTTTGCATTGTCTGCTGCATTTAATTTTAGTACCTCTAGAGTACATTTCATGTAACATTTTGTTTTCTTTTCTTCCATAAACACCATAGATGGTGCGTCTGCTTTACCCTGTAAACGTATCTAGAGAAGCTTTTAACTTTAATATTAATAATTTGACTTGTGGATCCAATCATCGATTCTTCTAAAATCCTTATAATAGCATTTATTCCAAATAACTCATAAGCCTGAGAAATATACAGAAAGCGTTTTTCTTTATGTGAAAAAGATCAATGGAATGCTCAATGAAAAGGTCAAGAATTCATCTTTCAGATTCACTTTTGATTGATTATGACAGACAGAACTAAATCATTAATATAATGTAATTTAGCTTAAGATCACTACAACAGTTACCAAAATGAATGGTGAGTTAAGTGATGAACAAAAGCAGGATCATCCTGAGGTTGGAATTTATTATAGTGGGCAGATTAATGTTTTTTCTATTTAAGAAATAAATTGTTTAACATTGAAGCAAACTGTTACGTTTGTATCGGCCATCATATATCTGAGTCAAGTGTGCCGTCGTTTATATAGCTCAGTCCCACTCATGGCAACACAAAAACATCCCACCAGAGAATTACAAAACGAACAATTTTTACAAAACACTGAACATAGTGCTTTAGCATAAACATTAGTTTTTATTGTTTCCAACTAAAACTACAAACAAAAGGTAAGGACATATAAGTAGATAAAAAAAAAAGTGTTTCAATGTGCCATCCAGCAAAACAGCCTTTTTTTCACATGTCATTTTTCTTAGCAACAAACCATCCCCAACATCCATTTACCATCTTAAAAAGATAAAGTTCTCCAGTATATTGATGGAATACTTACACACCAGCAGCACGTAAACCAAATATACTAAACACATTCTGAACCCCACTTACATTCTGCAAAACTAATACATAATAAGAAATATTTTAAATACTTAACTTTGTGATTCAACATATCATTTTTTAAACATCGAACTGGAGCTATTTTAAAAAGTTAAAAAACTATTCTTAGTATAAGTTTATATTGAGATGATTTTTGTGTTTTTGATGTTTTCGTATACAGTACATGTAATAACCTTTGACAAGTATGAAAAAACAAATGAACAAAAAGAAAAATCGTTCCACCACAGAAAAGCAACCAGTTACAACATTTTGGTTTGAAACAGATGCAACATAATTACTGGGTAAAGCTCGTCACACTTCAGCTAAACAGTTCACTTTCAATACGTTTAACAGCTGCCCTTCAACGTCTCCATAAACTGTTTGTTCAGACAACAAGGAAAAAGTGTGAAAACAGTATAAAATATAGTTTGTGCACACATATACACCAAGAAACATTAATATAAGAAGTTACAGTACTGACAAAATTAATTTTATCCGAACCTACATCATGTTGAACAGGATGGATAAAAGGAGTTACAGTCAAAAAAGAAAGAAGAGCTGCAGTGGTTTCCTCCATTGTGATACATTCAAAAGACAATCTTGCACAGTATTTGTGTGTCATGACAAACATGTAAGACAAATTCCTGGCCTGAGCAAAAACTCTAAACCCAGTGTATTTATGTGCTCCAATAATGATGAGCACTGAGCTAAACATTGGAAAAAGACGTTGTGGATAAGAGCCTGGACCTAGTTTTCCCTTTCAATGAACTGCAGGTTGATAGGGGCAGCAGGGCAGAGGAGGCCGTGGGTTTTTGCCTTGACATCAGTAGTGAGAGGAGACACCCCAATGTAGAACCTCTGAATGAGCTGCAAACAGAGCAAAAACAAGCCTTATTTCAGCTCTGACAAAGCTGTATGTAACATCGAAGCGTGAGACTCTAGGGTTTAAACAATATAAATAGATTGTGATAACTTTTTGATATTAGTGGAAAGTCTTTTTGAAAGAATCTCTTTTGGAGTTTGAAGCATTTTAGTAACCAAGAGAAATACAGCAACTCAGTGGTGGCATAAAAATAAAATGTTTCCTTTGTCTGTTTCATCTAACCTATCATACATCACTATGACTGTCATACATCACTACATCACACCCTTGACCTGCAAAGGCGACATGCCCATATACAAGTCAGCTGATGTGGGGCTGTGGCTGCCTTGTTTATGTAGTCAGGGGCATAACAGAGGTGAGGTGAATCCTGCATCAATCCTTTCACAAAACAAATGGACAGCAGAAAGGCGCAGTCAAAGGCCCATTTTGCTCAGCACTAAATACACAAATGTATACAGACAGAGATTATACTAATTCATGTAGGTAAGATACAGACTGCTCCTAATCACTCTTCATAACCTTAGATTGCAGGCTTCTTGAAAGTAAAATGCTTAGCCAATAATACTATGTTTGCACTTGCAGTACCTTTGCTTTAAAATAATTTCAAGCAAAATCTAAATCAGCTGCAGATTAAAATACGTTGGGATAAATGCAGTTAACTTCAAAGTTATATGCATGTGATTAATTGCAATTAAAAATGTAAGATACAACACACATTCATTTCACATGTTCTTAGAGCAATTTTATCCCGAAAGAGTTAAAAAATACCCTACCCTGGTGAGAGCTAGATGCATTTCCAACTCCGCAATTCTCCTGCCAATACAGCTCCTGATGCCATAACCAAAGGGAATCGAGCCAAAGTTGTCAACACGATCTGAGGAATCTTTCCGTACCCAGCGGTCCGGTTGGAATTCTAAGGGACTGGGAAAGTTCTCCTCATTCAGAGATGTAGAGTAGTGACAGAGGGCGAGCTGGGTCTGAAGAAGAAAAAGTGGCAATTGTTTAATGAAAACAGATGGGCTATTGTACATGCATTTTGCACAAGAGATGTGGAAGTAATGCTATATCATGTTACATCTGGTTCTAGTTTAATGTTTTTGGCTGACAGACTCTCAGACACGTTTTCCTTCAGCACATGCACACTCTAGAACCATCTTACCCCTTTGGGGATGAAGTATCCACCAACCACCAAGTCATCCTGGGTAATCCTGCCGTTGCCTGGGAGAACTGGAAAGAGCCTGCTCCCAGGAGGGACATACAAAGACTGTTATTCAGCAGCACTACACACTGCAACAGGCTGTTCATAAAGATTTTCTCTAAGAAAACTGGACAAGGATAAACAGATAAAGAAAATGACCAAACTAAAGATATCCATGTGAAGTTTCCTTAAGAATGTAAGCACAAGTTAAAAGTCTTAAAATACTGCTGAACTATTTATGTCTTCTTGATGACTGTCTTATAAAGAAAAACAAATATGGGTGCTATGAAAAGCTAAACAACATACCTGAGAGTCTCTTTAACAAGCCCTCTGATGAGAGGCAGCCGAGGGACGTCTTCAGCTGTGAGGACAGTTCCAGGTCCCAGAGTCTGTGTGACTTCTGCGTAGATTTGCTCCTGGATATGGGGGTGTCGTGCCAGCAGATAGCAGGCCCAGGAGAGGGTGAAGGATGTCTGAAAAATCACCAATAAGACAGTTGAATAAATTTGTTGTATAGATCCTTTATGAATGCCATTTGCTCATCTATTAAGAGCTTTAAGGAAATGTTTCCTTTTTTAAAATGTTTTGCAACATAGGTGATATAAGAGCTTCTATGTTACGTAACAGTCAGAGGGCGGCTTGGAGGGCTAATTCCACATGCTAAACAGACCCTCGTGCTGGCTCCACAAGCCAAAATTTCATGCCTAATCACTTCTCACCCATCTCTATCTTGATTAACTGTTCCCGCATTATACCATTGGTGTAACGAGTCCTAACTTACACTTATAATTAAAAATAACTTATTACCAAATTGGACAAGTGGAAACAGCATAACAAAGCATTTCTACTTTACATAACCTTTCTGCTGAATTTCCACAGACGTCAGGATCTTTCTCACTGAGAGGCAACGTGACACCCCCCCACCCCCACCCCAATAAAGCAGACGACTTCCTCCTTGTGACTCACATTTCACTGACATTTCCATTTGAATGAGATTGGCAGATGACCAAATGATATGAAAATGGATTTTAACACTCTCTCCTGTGGACTGTAGAGTGTAACATCTGCTTTGCCCTCCCCCAAACCCACATCATTCCTTCTTTTCCTGACACTTCGGCCTGACCTTCTAAGCCAACTCCCTCACTCTCCCACCAACGCTACTATTTACATGCACAAATATCAAAATGCAACCTTTGTTTTTGCATACATAATAGAACTCAACAGGGTAACTAATGATAAGAAAGCATACATCCTTGTGTAGGTCATGTAAAAACCTTCTCTCACCTCCACACACTTTCATCATGTACCCACCATGGAAATTACTTCTAATCATTTTCAGATGCGACAGATTAGTTGCGCTGCCTCTGCCAGAAAAGAATCATATGACAAAAGGGAACTCATGCCCAGTTTTTAGAGGCTTAGGGCTTTTCTTTCCAATTTGTGCATCTTCTCTTTTCACCCACCATAGACCCAGCTCTTTCTTTGCTTCTTTCCTACACCAGTTTCCAGCTTTTCCCTCACAACCAGACCCTTACAACACCCCCTCCCATTATCTCACCTCTGCCCGGACTGTGCCATAATTCTGGTTGTAGCTAACGCGTCTTGACAGCTCTTGTGTGTGCCGAGTAAAGGCAACTTGCTCTTCGGGGTCAGGTAATGGCATAACTAAGCCCGCCACCCCACAGGGCTGTGGCCAATTCAACAAATTTAACAAAAACACAGACACCCTTTTGTCCTGTAGCCCCAAGAACAGCACAAAACACCCCATCCCCCCCGTAGTTCTCATTAATCTGACAGTACCCCAAACAAATTAGGCTGTAACTACGAACACGTGCAAACACACTTGTAACAGACAACTGCAGGAAAGAAAAAAACTTGGGTTAGTCAAATTCTGAAATATTTCCTGTAATCACCTTTAATCTGCCATCTCCTGAAGAGAAACACTAGAATTGAGGGGCCAAAAATGTGAAACTGAAGGAAACAAACCCTCCTTCCAACTCTCAATCAGAAGAAAAATTTAATGAAAAAAATTGAAAATGTCACCCCGGACATTCAAACTTAATTAAACTAACAGCCTTTATTACCAGCAAGTAGAACAGTGCTTCTAATTAGAGTTCTAATGAGGAAACATAAGAATGTACAACACAGATGTCTGGCACCGAAAAACCAGGACAAAGGGACCCTTGTGTTGAGCTAACAGACAGAGACAAACGACAAGAAACTAAACCAGAGTGAGAACATGTTTGTCAGTGGGATACTATGCAACCTCCTAATAGATTCCTCTGACCCGACGCTGGCACAGTTACACAGGCACAGATGTGGCGCCAGTAACCTTACCATGCAAGCTAGACAATAACTCAGACACACCCAACCCCTCCAACTCCTTCAAGAGGAGTAATTACAATAACCCACACACACTTTAAACCACTCCATAACGTACAACCACACACACCGTATCGACCCCAGCCAGGAGCATCTCCGTTACATTTGCGTAGATCTCCTCTAAACTCAGCTCCATCGTGGTGAGCATGTGTGTGAGCAGTCCCCCCTTCACCTTCTCCCCCTGCTCCACCTGGGCCTTCATGTCCTTGAATCTTTTATCAACATGAATCATGCCTGGGATTAGACGGATACAAAGAAGATAGGATGGGGGCAGTGGAGAGTAGAAAGGGGAACAAAAAGAGGGAAAGAGAAGAGATATTTGGTTATGTAAGGTAGGAGATCTCCCACAATCCAAAATTAAGCAAGATTTATATACGAATCCACATTCTTTTCAGTTGATGTAGGACTATGTAAAATAAAAATGCTTTTACTGTATAAACATTCCTGCTTTCTAACTCAGAAGATTTAGTGAAAACTTTCAGACACAAAAACGTTCTACAAACAAATTCAACTGTGGGAAACGTTAACAGAAGCATCACTTACTGAAAATTGCCAGTAAAGTTACTATTCTTAATCCACGCATTTCCTTGAACTTTGACTAAAAGGTAATCTAAAGCTTCCACCAAAACACTTTACAGCGGTACAAGGATGCCTTTTGCACTCTGTGTGTTTTCTGAAATGGCAAAGAGGGTTAAAGTCAACCCGCCACTGTTATGGCTCTGAGCCACCAAGTGATGCCTATGTAAAGGTTACCTGGCTTCTCCCCTCGATGGACTGAATAGTAATGACAGGTCCTCTGTGTGACCAGCTGTCCATAGGATTTTAGACAAAACACAGCTGATCCACCGTAGTGCATGTACACACACTTTGTTTCAGATTATTTGGACACATTGGACTAGTCCAATTAAGTATGCCAAGACCAATCAGATCACTGGAATTCAGGCAACAGTAGTTCCTTCAGCAGCTGTGACACTTGTGCCTGGTTACCATATTCTGATTTCCAATCTCAGGTACATCTATTGGCATTTTTGTTTAATCTGACTTTGTGACATCATGTAAAAGTACAGTTCACTGGTGAGGAAGCACTTACTGAATCTGAACAGACCATCCCAGGAGAGACAAAACTCTTCCCATGGTTTGGGAATAATGGGGCGAAGCCATTTAGGAATCGCTCCAGCATACATGGTGGTCTTGAAGGAACTAAACATGAGATGCAAGGCAGAGATGTAGTCCTGGGTTTCTTTGGGGACGTTGTTTTCCAAGCATCCCAGTCTGCTCTCATACAAGATAGTGGCCATACCTGTAAAGAGCAAAAGTTATTCTTTAGTGTACAATTTTCTAGAATTTCACATAGATCAAGAGTTTGTATTTTCCTTAGGCAATTTGGAGACTTTTGGGGGGACAATTTATGGTGACAGTTTCAACAGTTTTGATTTGTGAGGAACAAGAAAAAAACCTAATTTGAAAATTTTTTTTTCTTCAGTCTACTATCTAACTCTTTAAATCCCATAAAAGGTCTTCTTTCAACCTAATCAACACAAAACATTGAATCTCAAGGCCTGAACCCCACAAGAGCAGAAATTCTTGTGAAGTTCTTACTTTACAAGAAGTCCTGGGAAGTCCTCATAGGTCCCTCCCATTACACCATTTGTCAGCATATTTCACAATATTTGTCGGCCACCATGCAAGAAAAAACTTTCTGCTCTGAACATGCGTCAAGAACAAGCTGCAAGAACTCCCAAACTAGGGCTGAAAGAACAGAATATCATTTTGTTTTGGCATCCCTGGGAGAATAAAATTAATTTCTCTGTTCTTGCAAATCTTGCATTGCTTCTACTCTTTACTAACCTTCCATGGCATAGTTGAAGAAAAGGTCATTCACATTAAGGACAGTAAGTCCATCAGGCTGCTGAGCCCGAAGGCCATAGATTCTCTTGATCAAATCATCCACCACCTTGTTCACATCATCAGAGAAGACTGCTACATCACGGGGACGCATGATGAGTTGTCTGAGCACACTTCGCATCTTAAGCCAATCTTCTCCCTCACTGAAAAACAAGTTAGAGTGGGTCACTTTAAGCTTTCCCATGTGTCTTTGAAAATCCAAAGGACTTTCCATCTGAATACATGGGAGCATAATTGTTTCTGCAATCTATTCTAATCATGGTACTTGTTCAGTAGTTTGTTGTCAGCATTTGAAAATCAAAGGTTCAGGGGATTCAACTCACGCTGAGATGAGGCCAGTGGAACGGCCCCTCATGTTTCTATATTCATGCCAGGATTCCATGTTGGCTCTTTGAGGGGCCACGCCCTCAGCCCGCAGGACCTCCGCCACCAGTTCACGATCGGCAATGGAGACCACCATCTGGGGTCCAAACCGAGACTTGAACATTTTTCCATATTTCTTGCTGTGCTCCATCTATAAATATATAGAGATGTTCTCACATTTCAACAATGATTTCAAGCAGTTACTCTGCCAACATTGTCTGAAATTAATAATGAAATCCATCAATTTACAGCCACAGTTAAATCTTTTGTAATATGTATTTATTACACATATAATTATATAAATGACTTCAACATAAAAAAAAACTAATTGCTAATGAATAATGTTACTGAAACCATGCAGCTGAAGGTATCTGATCTCTTGCAAGAGAGGCAAGTAACAATTTTAATAATTTGTTAGTGAAAAGCAAGCAAAAAAAGAACAGAATATACACATATAGATTTAAAAGTTAGTAAGGTCGAGGAAATATATGGTATAACGTCGGTATAGTACTTAGATTTGTTTTTAAAAGAAATCCCTAGTGCAGGAGAAAGTCTCTAATCATAGAGTGCATTCTTATATCTACGGAACAAAGTAACTACTATAACCGGGAATTAGACGTGTGATCATTTTATTAAATAAGGTCAGCGGAGTTGTTTTGTAAATGTTTTGTTTTTTGGTTTGTTCTTTAACCAGAATCTATCCCTTATAGCATTTCCCTAATCTAGACTGTTACAAAACTTGAGCCTTGGAGCGGAAAACTGACCAGGGGTCGAGCCCCGGATGCGCTTTTACGCAACAGTGGGTGCCATTCTGCGCGTAGGTGGCAGAACTGGCTGAGGCTGAATGTACACTGGCTGTTTGCCAGCTCTGAAAAAACAAATAAATTACTATTTTGCGAAGCCAAAATAAAAAAGGCGAAGACGTCTTTTCTATCACCACGTCGGACGTCTTTACCTGAATCTCGTGGATTCTGCCGAAGCCATCTCTCCAAAAAAACTCAATCAAGTTCGAAAGGGTGCTCGGCCCGGGCATCTCCTCCAGGGTCTTGATCTCACTTTTCTCTCTGAGCTCCGCCATTGCGATCACCCTGCCGGACATGGCCTCATCTCCGGTTGTGGAGATCTCCAGAGCCTCGCTGGCTGCTGACTTGTGTAAGGCGCGGGTGAAGAGAAGCAGCTGCTCGTTCAGCAGCCCGGCTGGGACACGCTTCCAGCACGCTCCCGAAAAGCGATTCAGCACTGCCATTATTGAACGTGTTTCAAGTGATCGAAGAGCGATGGAAAATTGCAATCTTGAAGAAGTGAGCAATTTTCCTGGCATGGGTAAAATGCAGTCTGAATTGTATTGTGGAAGGCTTTTAAATAGTGGCTTGGACAGCCTCAGTGCGTGAGGATTGGATGGCCGCTGCAAACGATGGGAGGGATATCTGCTGTATTCGGGTGTGGGCGTTTACCCCAAAAGTTTTAAGTCCATCCTTTCGTTGCAAAAGTGGTGCAGTACAACGTGCAATTTAAGTTACATCACTCAAATCAATTAGGCGGCTTACGTGCACGTCCACCAGCATGGAACGGGAGTGCACACACACAGACGTTTTGTTATGTTGTCCCAATGGGGACACTGTATTAAAGCAATGCATTTCTCATGCCTTTAACTTTCACTTTAACTTTTCACCGTTCAGTCTAAATGCTTAACATAAGACCTTACCATAGTCCCTACTCTTCACCCACCGACTGAGCACCTTTATCCCTACTGATAGACTCATCATAACTGGGTGACATATAAATTATATAATGCACCTAATATAAACACAAAAAGTTGTTTCATTTCATCAGCTTTTTGCGCATTCATCCTGGAGATGGGAAAAAAAATGGCCACTGTAAACAGTCTGGGGCACACTGCAAGAGTAGTGACATAGTGTGGCTTGTATGAGATTCATAAGTGTAAGGCTTTTCTGAAACATGAAGGTTAAATGTTTGGAAAATCTTTGCATTTATGAGTTTAAGTTCAACTTAAGGTGTTAATCCTTTACCACTCCTTAACCCCCCCCCCCCCACAAAAAAAAAAAAAGCTACAACTTTCTTTAAACTAAGCTTTTCATTTGAAATTTGTGCTGAAACAGTAACTTTAATCTAAAAGGGATAACTCCGAAACAAAAGCTACCCCTCACCTAAATGCATTAATCATCCCACTTCGATCTCAAGGTTCTTTGAGCTCCAGCTAATAGTAATAGTACTACAATTGGATTAACTATCATCTCTCTGTTTACTCAACAGACACGTCTATTCAAATCTGCGTTAAGGCTCTTCACTCTCGGATCCTGTAAGCCAGCGGTTTCTTGAGGTCACTGCACTCAGACTGTAAGTCAACGTGTGACTGATGAGGCAACTGTGCCATTTCATCTAGCCAAAGAGTGGCCTGGCCCGGCCCGACCCGAGATGGGTTCCCACATTTGTACTCTTTTGGAGCTTACACAACACACCAGGGTCTTGATTTTCTATTTGGAAGAATTTCAAGTGATCAAGAACCAAAGGAAGTAGACCACCCCCCCTTGTTTCCCTCTTCTATTGCTGGACTTCATTCAAGTATTTTCCTGTCTCTCACTTGCCAGGGAAAAGAATCCAGCAAATAAAGCTCCACGTCCATCAAGTAACTTAAGTCAAATGTAGAGAAAAGAAATTATTGACACTATTAATCAATTGTGTTTTTAATAGTGTAACAAATTTATTTGGACTTTTACAAACAATTTGTACTTATAAAGCAGAACTTCATAATGTCCCAGAAGTTATTAGAGGAGATGCCAAAGCAGTTTATTCTACTAAACATACTTAGGAACATTCTAAAGAGGATATAGTTATATACCAAAACATTCATTTAAAAACCAAAAATATGTTTTATTTTAGAACCAAATGAAGCAAAATTTACAAAATATTATTCTAAAACAGAAAAAATAGGGTTCTCAGTTAAGTTACCAAAGAAACAGCAAATACAACATATTCAAACAGCCATCCTGGTCTCATCTTACATACAGATATCCCAAGCTTTCAAAGGCCCTGAAACTCAGTCCCTCCTGTTCATCCGACCAGTTGGATTTTCTGAACCTGCAAATCCATTGTTGCCTCTATCTATTCTGTGTGCTGTGACAACAGAGCAGCTCCTCCGAGTGTCAGGTTTCACTGGATCTACTTTCTGAAGCGCTTGAATAGCGGGTGAACGCTCTTGTTCGCTGCAGAGGCTTTGTTGCCCCGGCTTTGATATTCCATGTAGACTGTGTCATCCGCGCCCGACATGGAGCTCATGGTGCCCGCTCGCCGGGAAAACTGACAAGAAATAAGGGAGAGAAAGAAAATGGTTAGTCATGTTCTGTTTATAAAATCTAGTCTTGCTCCTACAAAAAAAAAAAAACAGTTGAAGTTATTGTTTTAGAACAATTGTATTTGTAATGAAGATCAGAACCTGAGAACTGAAAGCATTTTGTTTTCAGCATTACTGCACTGTTATTAACATTTGATTTTCTGAACCCCTTCAGGGAATCTAAATGTCTTGTCTACGATCGGATTATCTTTTTTATTTTTTTTTTGCTTGTTAGACTTGTTAGAACATCTATTGTTTTTCGCCCAACATTCATTCTAGTTCTTTTGGATCCGTGTGTCATTTAATTCCCACAAAGCAGCTGAAGGTTCTGTTCATTGCAGTAAAACAAAGAATATGAAAAGAGTAAAAGTGAGTGCAAATGTTGTGTTGATCCTAATCCATGTTGTATTAGCATGAACATAAAATACAGTTATTAAAATCTCATCTGCCATTATTGACTAGCTATGTATACATTCATGGCAACATTGTGTGCTTAGTGACTTTTAGCCATTAAATTTAATTTCCAGCTGGAAATTCTTAACTTAAAATCTATGCCTGAACAATAAATGCATTAAAATTTTCTTAAAATCCTCCTGAATAGTCATCAGTGATTAAATGGCCATTTAAACCCAGCTTTTATCATTAATAGAGAAATATAAAACCAGCTGCTTTGAAAATAAGTACAATCAGAACCTCAGAGGGACTAAATGAACTTTTTCTGCATTTTACTTCATAAAACAGACCTTTTGAGTCGATGGGGACAACATATACAAAATATGCATTTATAAAAACAACTAAGAAAAAGTTTAAATGCTGTGTCTTCTCTGAGCTTAGTGAAAGGCCTCACCTGCGGTCGTGCTCCCACTTCGCCTGCCACAACTTCCTCTTCGGCATCCAGGTCTGAAGCAGCTAGAACCTTCTGAAGTAGCTGCTGCTGTTCTTCTCTAGTGGAGAACATTAGGTCCTCTTCCTCCATACCTGCTAGCTTTGTGATTACCTGTCAAACAACAAAAACAAATCCAGTCTGTTTTGGCATTTAGACGTAGACGGATTAACGTCTAAATAGTATGTATGCTGCTTCAAATCATGAGATTTTAAACTTTTCCGAACTCTTCTTAGTTGTTTGAAGTGATGGTAGAGACGTGCATCCCATAGATCCGCAAATCATCA
>JAHUTJ010068129.1:0-12350 GCA_036250325.1 Characodon lateralis
AGTCGTTCACAGCACCCCCTAGAAAATTTAAAAAAATCAGCCCCAAACCATGCTTTAACCGAGGAATCTGAAATTTGGTACACATATGTAACTTCTCAGGACCTACAAAAAAGACTCTTGTAGCGTTGGTCCAAACCCCACAGGAAGTCGGCCATTTTGGATTGACATTGCCATTTTGATCCCGGTTTTGCCATTTCTAGCCCACAGATCTGAGCGAACTCCTCCTACAGCTTTTGACTTAGAGACTTGAAAATCACTCAGTTTACTCTTAAGGCACTGGGGATCAAAAGTTATCAAAAGCTTTTTGATACATGAAAGCGTGTGGGCGTGGCCACGCCTCAAAATATGACTTCTCGCCATAAAAGACAAAATTGATTAAGCTCGTACAAGGAAAGTCACAGAGACCTGAAACCTTCTAAGATTGATCTGCCTCTGGCCCTGAACAATATTCACTGATCAGATGCTGACATCATCGAAGCCCCGCCCCCTGAGAACAGGAAGTGTCATGTTTTCCTTTTGACGGCCCATATTTAGTGTCCTTCACCTAATCAATGTGAAACTGTCCCCAATGACAGATAATACGATGGTCTAAGAGAGTCGCCAGTACTGACTGGTTTGGTTGGAGGGTGTGGCTGTGAATTCTGAGGTCACACCACAGCTATACGTTTGGCTCTAAATTACACATGCATGGCCCAATTCACTCCAAAATAAATATGGAAGATCTTTGACAACCCCCAAAACAGCTCTATTGGATTACATTGAGCTTTGGATCAACTGCGCCCCCTAGGACATTTCAAGTGCTCTATCTCCCCCATACATCCTCGGATCCACTTCAAATGTAGTATACATCATCAGGGATCAATGCTGAACATGTTGAACATGCTGAACATGACAGTCGGTTGATGACATAATTTTAGCCCCGCCCACTAATAAACAAGTGAGTGCAGCTTCCATGTGGAAGGTTCTCCCCCAAAATTTGAATGCTTCTCGCCAGACCAGAACTCTGCATGTCCGAAGATCATGTGACATGTCGCTCACGGTCCCACCTAGTGGCGATGTGTGGAATTGAATGGCAGCCTCATCGGTGGCATGCAGGCGGCCATGCCAGGCTCCAGCGGTCGCTACACAGGCCGAGTTGCGTTGAGCTGCAAAGGGCCTTCAATGCTGCATGCAGCTTTAATTCCCAATTTATTTTTCCCCATCCCTTCTACGCTCATACATAGAAAAACCAACACACTAACAAAGTTATAACATATTTCATTCGACATTACACATTCCATTAATTTTGGCTCTGAATTTGTATCATTTATTAATTCTAACATAATCGAATCAAATCCTCATCGCTGTTCTTCTGTTCAGCTCGGTTTAATCTGTAGCACATATATATAAACCGCACCATTCCAAACCCTTTGTGAAATGCCTTGAGACAGCATGTTTTGTGAATTGGCGCTATATAAATAAAACTGAATTGAATAAAACTGAATATAGTGATTTTATGTCAGATTGGCTTATTTTCTAAACACGAAAAACCCCTTTTGAACTGCTCCTCATAAGCACTGTCCCCTGGTTCTGTTTAAAAACATCATTATCCCAGTCATAAATCTGGCCTTAATACTGAACCACTGCTGTTTTTGTTAAACACCGGATCTATTATTAATACCACTGACTCGATTAGTTCACTAAATCCCCAGTCAAAGTTCCGGTTTCGTCAACCTGAACGGGAAAAACCTTCCTATGCCCAGAAAGAGTAATTTTGTTTTAATCAGAAACCAGTGTAGTTTGAATTTAACTGGTAATAGTTAATAAGCCCAATAATTTAATCATATATCGTCCATTATTTATTTCAATGTATTTAAATGGATATTATTTTAGTATTCCCCATTACTGCAAATTTCATAATCCCTTTTAAAGAGTCTGACCAAAATGTATGTCCAAATTCCTGTTGCAATCAGATTGGTTAATTTATGCAACCTTTAATTCATTCTTTCATTTATGACATTTACTCAATTTACTCATTTCACATAATTAATTAGTAATGAAATTAAACAAAAAAGTATTCATACATTCAATCAAGTCTTCTGTCTCTTTTACTCATTTGTCATTAAGGCACAGAAATCTTTGTACATGACATCAGTCCAGAAGGCAGTCCTCATCTTTGATCATGGGTCATTCTCGGTCACACTTGTTACTCTGATCGACTTCCTCCTCATACCCATTCAATAAAGGAATCAATACCTAACCCATTGACACTTGCTAGGTGGTTGGAACTCACAGTCCTCTTGCATCCAGGGAACCCGCGGTCGTATATATGTGCCTAAGGATGAGAGCTCGTATACATGGTGCACAACAGCATGCGCAAACTGTGATCACTACAGTCACAACAAATGAAGTGAATATAGGTTTCCCCATATTCCAACGCACATCGCAAAAATATTTGTAAACCGTTCATCAAAATTCCTGAGTGCGATTTTAAGTCAATGGATAGTGATTTCAGTCCTCTTAGGGCCTTCATGATTACACAGTTCTTCCTGTCAGCAGCTCATGTGGTGCTAAGCCCATGCGCTCAGTGGGGGATGATCTCGCAGAAAACAAGGCAGCATATCCAGCTATGTCATGATGGCATCAGCACAAACTTTAGCCAGTTGTTCTTTGATTGTGCATTTAGCTCTCTCAACCCACCTGGTGAAAGTGTCAACTGTTATCCACTCACTTTTAACCAGAATCATATTTATTGTAGCCCAGTCAGTTGATAATTATTATTTCTTTTTGTTTTTTCTGAAGATTAAAAGGTAGGTCAGACAAACATTTAAGACAAATATTGAAACACTTAAGACGCACAACACATGCCGGCTTCAGCCTCCCCTCTTAAAGAAGATGGGCGGCCAAATCTTTTACCATCCAATCATTCAGTCATAAACCTTTGGTTTTGTTCCCACCTCAAAGAGAATTGTCGTCCTAACACAACTATGGATCAAAAACCAAAATAGATAATGAGCTCACAGAAACCAAAACATACCATTTTATTCACACAAATTTGACTCAGGTGGCCCACATAAATACATAATTCATACATTGTGCCTTCATTCATTCCTGTTACACCCTGTTCAACCACACTTTTTCCATCATCCAAACCCAATCTTTCCAGCCATACCGTTTCTGAACCCAAGGGATCTTATGTCCTAGGCAACACTGTGTCAAAGGACCCATTTGTCGGGCTGCTCCCAGCCACCTTTTCAGGCCTTCTTCTCCTAGGAGAAAACTATATGTTTAGGGTTATTTCTCACATCAGCAGACAATATATTGTGAGGCGACTCTTCATCAACCTTTCCAGAAAAATCATTAATCTGAGTATTGTGACCTGCAAAACCTAAACATAAACAAGTTGATTTTACATTACAACAAACAACAAAAATCAAAACTCGGGTAGCGAAATTAGCATTTTTTTTCACCCTCTTCATTTCACAACATATAATTATAATTGTACATTGGTAGTTGCACTATTATTACATACAAAGAAGACAAAAACAAACAACTTTCCAGTTCTGTTGCATACCAGTTCATGAAGGAAAAAAGAAATGAACGGGCAGAAAGATTAGTGATAAAGGGAATCATTCTCTTTAGAAAAAGGAAAGGGTATTCTGTCTAAGCAGTTGTTAATATTTGATGGTCTGAAACAAACGCTTTGGATAAAAGGCATCTCAGTACCCTTTGGCACCATCAAGTAGTGAAAGTTAAAAAAATGAATTTGTACTAACGCCTGCCACAATAAAACAGTCTGGGGTGGTGCTGGGGCGGTCTGCCTGCCTCCACTCCGAAGGGAAGGGGACCACCTCCTGGGTCTGGGGTCTGGTTGGCCCCATGGGGTATCGGTACCTGGACCTGCGAGTATACAGTATGTATGGGGAGTGTGAGTGAGTGAACGACATCCATTGTTGTGTGTCTTTATAGTAGGTACGTGGGTGTGAGTGTTTTTATGTGTACGCATGAGGGTGGAAATGTGTGATTGTGACTGTGTGTGCCTGTTTTTGTGTCAGGTTAGGTCTTGGCCTGCTCCCTCTCCTGGATCAGTTTAGGCCCCCCATCAAATGTGGGGCCTATTTCCTCCCGCCACACTCCCTGCAGGAGGCTGGTGTTTCTGCCCGCTGGTGTACTTGTGGTTCTCGGTGTCCAGGACTGGGTGCTTTGGTGTGTGCCGGCTCACTCCCGATGGCTGCTTGCTGGGGCCTGGGCCCCTGGGCTCTGTCAGGGCTCTGCTTGGGGAGTGATGTGTCCCAGGGTCTCAGGTCTCTGGGTCCATGGCTGGATCTGCTCCAGAGTAGACGGCTACCAGCGGGGCATGTGGGCTCGTCGCTGCAGCTCCCTGGGGCTTCTGCACTGTGGGTGCTGGGTGGTTCCCCTGGGATTCTCCCCTGCTCCTTTCTGGGGGGGTTGCGGTAGTCCCCGCAGTGGTTCTTCTTGGGGTTTCTGTGCTCTGGGGGGCCTTTGGATGTCTGTGGGTCGGATCTCCTCCGTTTCTCTCTCAGGTCCGGGGGGGAGGTCTGTGGCTCCTCACACTCGCTATCGCATATTTTTATGAAGAAACCTTTTATATACAAGCGTCCTCACAATCAAACCTACAGGTGTTTATATTCAGGTGTTAACAGATACACAAATGTTCTATATTGAGCTGCAGTTACCACCAAATACATCTTGCATTCATAAGTACCGTGCACTTTTTGGTAAAAATGCTGTTATTATATATGATTCTGCAGGTGTAGAAGCAAGCAGAGTGTTATCTTGTAATCTCTTCATCCTTCTTTCTCTCCTCCATTATTTTCTCTTTCTTCCCCTTTTTCTTTTTCATCCCACCTCTCCCTCTTTCTTGCTTCTTATTTTTTTCCTTTCGTTTCCGTCTCCGTGTCCAACAACTGAAATAATCCCAAAGCAATTTCTAATAAAGATTCTTTAATAAATATCAAGCAGAGCTTTAAAGCGGTAGCTGTGATGCTCCACTATTGGGCTTCTTCTTGGCACTCAGACAACAATTCTGAGTGCTACTTTGCCAGACAGGACATGGTTAAAAAAAAAATGATGATTTGTATTACTGTTGTTTATATTCAACGGGTTGCCCTCAAAATGAACAAACTACCTGTATGGCTGTGTGATACATAGGATTAGATAAAGTCAGAGGCCAGGCCGAAGTGACACGCTTCATTCCTACAACTTTCTGTTTGGCCATGATAAAACTGCTCTCTTTTAATCGTCTGATTTCATAACAATTTGAGCGATATCCATCAGCAAGATTGTAATGACTCTGGATGTTTTTATTCTAATTTAGCTTTATTTATGTATGTTTTTCTAATGCAGTTAGTCATTATTTTGAAGAATCGGGTACCTAGTTTTTATTAGTTGCTATTATTTTAAGGTCTTTCATATCTCAGTCTCTTTTTAGGTGCAGGATTCAAAAAGGGTCAGAGTATTGTATTCAATAAATTGTGAACGTGGACCACTTCAGGTTCTTAGGAACCACCATCTCTGAGGACCTGAGATGGTCTTCACACATAGACACTGTTCGAAAGAAGGCCCAGCAGAGACTGTACTTCCTGAGGCAACTCAAGAAGTTCAACCTTCCACAGGAGCTGCTGGTCATCTTCTACACTGCCATCATTCAGTCTGTCCTGTCTTCATCCATCTCAGTGTGGTTTGGCCAGATTCTGTACAGAACAACACTCTTCTACAGTTTTAGGGCACATTACAGCCAAAGTAGGATTCATACTCATCCTAAATACCTAAGGAGCTCGAACCAGCAGTGGAAAACAGGATTTATGATTCATCTTTTCAATCTAAGTGTACCAGGTGAAGTTTAAAATCAGTCATCTTCATATACTTGTCAAATAATGAATGTATTAGCTGTTCCAAGTGGGCCTACAACAGAGCTCCACACTTTCAGTCATTAGGAGTTTCAAAATAAAAGCTTAAATTAGCTATACTTTCTATATATAAAGCTGATTAAAATAGTACACTGGGAATTTAGCATAGGAAGCAGGTTCTAGATAACTAATACAACCAACCATGCTGGATTTTCAAAATAAGACAAACATGCTCTACAAAATAAAAGCCTTAATATTTCAATCAACAGATCATTGCAGCACTGAGCTTAACACTACTGTTGGAGCTTGCCCAGTGTTGGAAATGGGACCCCATTGGCCCTTTAAAATAAAGCTTAGTGAAACTTTCAAAATAAAAGCCTCAATCTACCATAGTTACTATTGACTTTTTAAGGTGATAATAGCATAAACAGCAGGTTCCACTTAACAAATGGAACTAACCCAGATCTGAAAGGACAGCCATGCTGGATTTTCAAAAAAATACCTGGACATACCCTTGTTGTGACTATAAATCTGAGAATATTATTTAATATTTAATTTTAATATTTTATCAGATAATATTTTAGTCGGTTAAGGTTAAGGGTTGTCCTGTGAATACCAGCCCAGTAAGGCGATGGTATTAGGACAAAATAGAAAGGTGTGAGACGAGCTCTGACATTATTGAACAGCATAAACTCTGCACATATATGGAATGAATTCACACAATTTCTTAAAATACAAGAATTTATTAACAAAAATAAGTCAACTCAAAGTCAAACATATTTCAATCAACAAACTCTTTACTATGCTAAAACAATCCAACTAAACTACCAAGCAGAATGAAAGAATAAAAAAGACTAATGGACTATGTACAATATAAACAAGTTGATTAAAGATTATTAAAATCATGACCAAAAGAGTGATGCAACATCACCATGCAATGTTTATGTGTGAGAACCAAGGATTATCTTGAAGAATCTGGAAATGAAGTTAAGTTAGTCTTGGAACTAACTTAGGTAATAATCAGCAAATCTTTAGACAACCATTCACAATGCAAGATCAGATAAAATATTATTTTAATAAAATAATGTTTTAAATAATGATCTGCTGAATAAAACCAACCTTCTGGATGACCATTTCTCAACGGTGTCTCATTAGCTGCCTTTATTTATTGAAATAATATTTAAAGAAATATTATTAAAGAAAATGGTAAAATATTTAAGTGAATATTTTGGAAAAGGGCCAAATCTTTCTGGAGAAATGGGGCTTAATGGTGTTTACTTAGTTAACATATTTAGTAAAATGATGTTAGGGACACATTATTTACTGGATTAAAAACTAACAATCTTTCTAGGTAAATATTTGGCAGCAAGCACGTGTCCTTAGCTGTTAGCAGTTAAAGCTAACAAAGAAGCTGATAACGGAAGACGGCTCGTTCTGTCCGCTGACCACACTGCACGTTACCACGGGATGCGGCTCCTGTTGTCGTCCTCTCAGACCGGGGAAAAACCGCTCCACTTGGCTTCGTAGAGGCCGCGTCTCTGCAGGATTCTCTGGAACACAGTTTGCTTCTGCAGGCCTCAGAGAGAAAGTAAAGCTGTGTTTATACATTAATCTCCCTTTTATGAATGAATACCGGATACTTTAAACAGTAATTGATCAGTACTTAACTTGTGCATATGATCGATGATTGTATGACACCCTTGGATCCAGTTTGAAGAGTTTATGTCTTTTTGTCAGCAAAGAGACATTAGCGCGCTTTTCTCTCCAGCCAGTCTCGCAGCGGAGTCCCGGGTGGACGAGACAGGATGTAGCAAGAGCGATGCTTTTATTTGGACAGGAAGTCCGCAGTTACACCATTTCCTGGCTATGCCGGAAGTAGGTTAATGCAGTTTATTTTGAAAGTTCCAGGAAAGTCTGTACTGGCATTTCACGTTATAACCATGGCTGTGGGTCCCAACACCCTACAAAATAAAAGTCTTATTTCACACAGCGATAATTGCAGCAATGCTCTTAATACTATTGTTGGGACTCAGTGATGGAAATGGTTCTACTTTATCCTTTCAAAATAAACTCACTAATATTTCCAAACTAAAGCCTCAACATTTTGTAGTGGGGCCTGCCATAGCAATGCAAAGAGGCTTCTATTACTCTCCACCTCTAAACTGGACATTGTCTTTGAGGCGCTGATTTGAACTGTTTGCTTAAAGGAAAGTCACTTTCTTTTTGTTTTTAAATGAGAATCATGTAAACCAGTGTTATTTTTGTCTTAAAAATACTGTAGTATTACCTGCCGACTTATTGTGAGGGGATGTATGGCATAAGTAAGTTAATTGATTGATTAGGGGATGGTCAGTTAAGCTAAAAAATCCTTTTTTGTTCATAGGATTTCTATGCATAGACTTGCATTGCAGATTTGTATAAAAAAAAATAAGTATGATATCACAATAAAAAAATATTGTTTTCTTGGTTTTTTTACATTTTACTTTAGCTCATAATATGATACACGTTGACCAAAAATCCTTTCCTGTTGCCATATGTGTTTCTTTTATAGATTTTAAGATTTAAACCTCAGAACAGGAAAAAAAAAAGAACATAGCTGTTGTTTTTCTATAATGCTTTTAAAATTCACTCAGCTTCGCTCAGCAAGTTCTTAGGCTTGCCATTTTTCCATGAAGAGCTGGTTTGGAAACATCTCCAGCTGCAGAACCTTACAGACATAGAAATCATTATCAGAAAACAGTTGCGGTGTATGTTTTCAGAGTGACCTTTAGCAGGCATATTTATGTTGCAAGTGGAGCACCAACACCTTAGAGCACTGTTCATTATGGACTAATATGAACTTTTCTAATACTGTTCTGTTTGTCTAACTCATGTTTGTAGTTTTTCTGGCGTCGTCGGACCCTGATGGCCAGGCCCATGATCAAGGAGGCAGGAATGGCTTCTCTGCTTCTGGAAAATCCATATTATATCCTTTTTTGTTTTTGAACAGCAGGCAATGTATAAGTTTCATCTAAGTGTAAATTCCAGCCAAAATTTGTCTTCTTTGTTTTTAGTAGATGTACTTGTACATTTGTACTGTGTGTAATCTTTTTTGTTCCTTGACTGACAATTCACATGGCTATCGTAAACCAAAAGATCAACTGTAAGTGAACGCTTCAAGCATGTGATTGACTGATATTTTGGGAAAAATTTTTATAGAAACAGATAATAGCTTTTGCTCTTGTAAATGTTGGTTGTTTCAGGGCTTTCAAAAACTAGTTTAGATCACATAAAGACTTCTTGGTGTAAGAAACACATGAGATAAAGGCGTATTTTTCTCTATTGAAAAATGATGAAGGATTTCAAGGAGATGAAAAATTGTTTAAACTATTGACCTAAAGAAAAAAGTTCCTTTTTAAAATGGGTGACAAGTAGAGATAATATCTGTCGTTACAGAGCTTAATGAACCCCTTTATCAGCTTATATTTAAAACCGAGCTGAAAATCCCTCTGCTGCTGGGCAGTACATAATCAGTACATAATCCAGAGTGTGCAGCCCTGTTTTATCTGTTAACGTCTACTTTTTTTGTGAAGTTAAAGCATAGACTCAGATTTGTAATTTGAACTTTCTTGGGTTACTTAATGTGTGGCTAGAATATGCGGAGGTTGAGGGTCAGCTAAAATGCTACTTCAAAAAATTGTAAGCTTCATCACAAGCTTGACGTGGTTTCAACAGGTCCAGACTGAACATTTAGGTCTAGCATGACTGGAAATGTTTTGTTCTCCTCATCATTTCCTCTTAATCTTCAACATTCTAAAGCCTTTATCCCTACATTCCTGGAGAAAATCCTTTTTTTGTACAACCCTTAAACGGAACGTATTATGCTTTTAAATCCTTCCTTTTCACACTTTATTCAGTTGTGGTCTAAATAAAGTGAAACTGCAATGATTTGGTCTGAATTCCTTGTTACTGTAGTTCCACAGGCCCCTCTTTTACCCCTATTCTGAGGTGCATCTAAGAGCAACTAGTGCTATTGAGGCACTTCACACCCCTCCCCCTCCAGGTCAAAGAGTGCTCCACTTTAACCAGATTAGCCATTTTTGTAGTTTGATAACAGGGATAAAATTATCTAGTGTTGCAGAACAAGACAAAAATGGCAAAAACAATGCAAAACTGTTTATGTAATATTATTCATAACACGCAGTATGATTCTGTCCTCATAGAGCTAAAAGCAGCACACAGCACCAACATCAGCAGAGATGCTACTGTTATCAAAACAATGGCCAGGACCTCATATAATGTATGTTCTCATTTTAGCGTTATTTGCAGCTTGCTGCTTTGGTATGTCCGTTGTTTCTATAGACCCCTTAATCAGATGAAGTCTTTCAGCAAATCCTCCTTGATACAGGCAGAGGCTGCTGAAGATCTCATCCTTGAAGTGGGGAAATAGGAATTTCCCCAATAATGTGAGAACATTTCCATGAAAACTAAATTTAAAAAGGCACTTTGAAGAGGTTCTGATGCTTGGGGACGGTGTAATGAATAGTGTGGGTTAATACACCCAACAACTGAACATTTAGACTCATCCTCTTTCAGCGTAGGCATACATGAGCTTGGACTACAAAATCACAGCAAGAAATTAAAATGGCGGATACACAAATAGGTCAGCCAGAAGTCCATGAACCTATTTAGCAGTTCTGCAGCAAATACTGTGATGAATAGTCGTCGTTGTCGTCTTCCGCTTTATCCGGGATCGGGTTGCTGGGGCAGCAGACTCAGCAGAGACGCCCAGATGTCCCTCTCCCCAGACACCTCCTCCAGCTCCTCCAGGGGGAGCCCAAGGCATTCCCAGGCCAGCCGAGAGACATAGTCCCTCCAGCGTGTCCTGGGCTGTGTCCTGGGCCTCCTCCCGGTGGGACGTGCCTGGAAGACTTTCCGAGGAAGGCGTCCAGGAGGCCGAGCCAAGCCACCTCAACTGGCTGCTGTTGATGTGGAGGAGCAGCGGCTCTACTCCGAGCTCCTCCCGGATGGCCGAGCTCCTGAATCTGAATCAGAAAAGCTTTATTGCCAAGTACGTTTTTGGACATACAAGGAATTTGTTTTGGCGTAGTCAGTGCAATACAAATTAAACAGTATAAACATATCTACAATATAATATAAATATATGTGCACAGTTTTAAGTGAGTGAGAGTAAATATAGAGCAGTATAGGATGCGAGAGCAGTACAACAGTGCAGGTGATCATTGTGCAATTATGGCAGTGCAAGTAAAGCAGGAGCCCAAGCTGAGCGTTAATGTAACGCTCCTCACCCTATCTCTAAGGGAGTGTCCAGCCACCCTACGGAGAAAGCTAATTTCAGCCGCTTGTATCCGGGATCTCGTTCTTTCCGGTCATGACCCAAAGTTCATGGCCATAGGTGAGGGTAGGAACGTAGACCGACCGGTAAATCGAGAGCTTCGCTTTTCCGCTCAGCTCTCTCTTCACCACAATGGAACGGCACAGTGCCCCCATTACTGTGGCAGCCGCACCAATCCATCTGTCGATCTCCCGCTCCATTCTTCCGTCACTCATGAACAAGACTCCGAAATACTTGAACTCCTCCACTTGAGGCAGGAACTCCCCTCCAACCTGAAGAGGACAAGCCACCCTTTTGCAGTTGAGAACCTTGGCCTCGGACTTGGAGGAGCTGATCTTCATCCCAGCCGCTTCACACTCGGCTGCGAACCGCCCTAGCGCATGCTGTAGGTCTTGGCTAGAGGGGGCCAGCAGGACCACGTCATCCGCAAAAAGAAGAGACAAAATCCACTGGTCCCCAAACTAGACCCCCTCCGGCCCTTGGCTGCGCCTAGAAATCCTGTCCATAACAGTTATGAACAGTACCTGTGACAAAGGGCAGACCTGACAGAGTCCAACATGCACCGGGAACAGGTCCGACTTAATGCGGACCAAACTCCTGCTCCGCTCGTACAGGGACCAGATGGCCCCTAATAAAGGACCCCCAATTCCATACTCCTGGAGCACCCCCCACAGGGTATCACGAGGGACACAGTCGAATGCCTTCTCCAGGTCCACAAAACACATGTGGACTGGTTAGGCAAACTCCCATGAACCCTCGAGTACCCTGCAGAGGGTGTAGAGCTGGTCCAGTGTTCCAGGGCCGGCACGAAAACCACACTGGTCCTCCTGAAGCCAAGGTTCGACTATCGGCCGGACTCTCCTCTCCAATACCCTGGCATAGGCCTTACCAGGAAGGCTGAGTAGTGTGATTCCCCCTGTAGTTGGAACACACCCTCCGGTCACCCTTCTTATGAAGGGGGACCACCACCCCAGTCTGCCAGTCCAGAGGCACTGTCCCCGACTGCCACGCAATGTTGAAGAGGCGTGTCAACCATGACATCCCTACAGCATCCAGAGACTTGAGGTACTCAGGGCGGATCTCATCCACCCCAGAAGCCCTGCCACTGCGGAGCTTTTTAACCACCTCGGTGACTTCAGCCTGGGTGATGAAAGAGTCTAACCCCA
>JAHUTJ010068130.1:0-12344 GCA_036250325.1 Characodon lateralis
GTGTTGTCACCTCTCATGGTTTTGGAGAAATAAATTCCTGAAAGTGGGACAAATGCATATAATGGTTGAGCATTTTGAGGTATTTTGACAAGATATTTCTCCAAAACTGTACAGTAAAATATTAAATTGGCATATTAAATATTAAATCGGCTGTCGTGACCACGTATTTCTGACTGTGGGCTCACTTGACCGCGGTTTTCTTCTGTACAGTTGATGTCTCCTCACTGAAGCGTTGCTGCAAGCCCTGCAGTTCGAGCAGAAGTTCAGAGGTGGGGGGATCAGTGTCTGCTGCTTTAGTCAGTGCTAACCAATAGGGAAACGTCTTACAGCGTTGGTCTTTAGGCCCCGCCCAGGATGTTCATGTTTCCCGCACTCAAAGTTTGTTGAGTTCAATCAAAAACAGAGAGCGTCAAAACCGAAAGAGCGAGACTTGTAACCAAAGATTTTTGACATGTGCAAATAAAAGTTTATGTTTTGCAAATAACTTTTTTCTCTTCGCGAGAAAAAATGAGTCATTTTAATCAAAAAAAGGTTTTTCAAACAATTTTTTTTCTCCCCAAAATAAAATATTCCATTAAAAAAAATCGTTACAACTCTGAAAGTTTTGATCACAACTTAATATTTTTTGATTGAGATTAGTTTTTTTTTTTTGATTGAGATTAGTTTTTTTTTTTTGATTGAAATTAGTTTTTTGTTTGATTGAATAATATTGAGACAAATTAACCTCCATACTCTCTGTGCTTTGAACAGAACCCTGAAACTATCACAGAGGAGGTGCATTTATACGGAGACTTGATTACACACAGGTGTAATTTATCATCATCAGTCATTTGGGACAACATTGGATCATTCAGAGATTCTCACTGAACTTCTGGAGTGAGTTTGCTGCACTGAAAGTAAAGGGGCCGAATAATATTGCACGCCCCACTTTTCAGTTTTTTATTCGTTAAAAAAGTTTGACACATCCAATAAATTGCATTCCACTTCACGATTGTGTACCACTTGTTGTTGATTCTTCACAACAAATTAGAATTTTATATCTTTACGTTTGAAGCCTGAAATGTGGCAAGAGGTGGACCAGTTCAAGGGGGCCGAATACTTTCGCAAGGCACTATACCAGTAGGTGAACCTGGATATGAATCCTGGCCTGGATTCTTTCTGCATGGAGCTTGCATGTTCTCCCTTTGAATGTGTGGGTTTTCTCCAGGTACACCCACAGTCCAAAAACATGACTGTTAAGGTAATGGGTTACTTTAAATTGCCCTCAGTTATAGTTGCCGTTCAGGGTGTCGCGCAGGACTTTGCTGATGGCGCGGGAACCTCAACAAGTGCTGTAAGCGTTTGTACTTGACGCTGACGTTGGTGCAGTATTCTCTGTAAACACAGAGGGCAGTATGCTACGTAACCAGTAAAAATGTGGTGAAAGAGAGAAGAAATGCTTGACTTCACTAAACAGAAATGGCTGCCTGCACTGTTGAAAACTTTTCTTATCAACTTGATTCTGTTTCATGCAAAGTTTCAGATTCATAAGAGTAAAACAATGAAGAGGAAACTGCTTTTTGAACTCTTTGTAAAGTATCTAAAACTGTACCTGAATACAATTATGTACTCTTAACAATAAAAAAGCTATAAAAACTTTAAACAATGTTTAAATATTATCCAAAATGTATCCATTTTGTGACATAAAATTAGGCTTTGTTAAAAAAGAGTTTTAGACCACCTGCGGCTATGTTTTAACAATATTTTTTGTTCATCATTGCTAACCTGGGTTGTGTTTTCTCAGAGTTTCCAGCAGTTCAGTTCCATTTTGGAAATATATAAAGTGAATAAAGAGATAAATCATGCATTCTATTGATTCATAAGTATTTCATGTTTTTATTTAGGTTGTTTGATTGAGAACTGTGTTTATTCTTAGATTATATCAGATACAGGTGGACTGTATTCACTAAATACATGACTTCTAAAGCCAATAGGACGCACCAAATTATAGTTATGGGTTTTAGACTAAATGACAATGGATTTTATTATTTTATATTTTTGGCAAGGTATTGTAATGGCTTATTTTGGGATTCCCAAGCAGCTGAGTTTCCATTTTTGGCTTGTAAGGAGTCCAGGATCTAATTTTACACTGAGATTAAAATTTTAACGAATGTTCTTCCTACACTGATGAATTATTTCCTACTGCATTTTCTAGAGTGATGAAATCCTCTTCTTTATTTATGAGGGAGCTGGCCTCTCTAAGCTGCTCCCTTATGCTACTGTTTGGCTTAACTGATGGTGAGATGTGGTTAGGTGTTTTGTAAATGACCACAAATGCAAAAAGAGAATTATTTCATACATTTAGTGTCTTTTTTAAAATAGTTTTAAATGATGTTTAATTATTTATATGATTTGCCATTAATTTGCATTGTTTGTTTTATTAGGGGACTGCTTGCTGCTAATTATACTTTAATTCAATTTTGAGGTACAACACTATGGTACCAGAATCTTTGTCAGAACCTCAGTCTTCTCTCTTCCATATGCTCCACAGCATTTATAGAATACTGCATAAGAAACTGCGACAGATGTCCTGCTGTTCACTCTGAATAGAAACCTTTGGATACAGTGGGGATGGCAAATGCTTATTCATGCATCATTTATGCAGATGATGCATAAGAAAGTAGTTTTAGGCAGACAGTCACAGCTTTACAGCTTGGTTTTCACACTCACTTGGGAGGTGAAACATGATGCAAACACTATTTTCTCTATGGCTCCACCATTTCACCAATGAAATCTACACACATATTAGATAACAGCCCTTCCTGCTGTGGCCTCAAGAGAGTTATTGGTTTGATAGCCAAGTTTTAATTATGCCATAAAAACCTTCAGTGGATGTAGGAGCTGTTTAAGTTTCCAATCTGTTGTTTTCTTATCTCAGTCAGACGGCTCTTGGTTCCCTTGCAGGAGACCTGAGCATTACAGCCAACATTAAAGCTTGGATGCTGCCCAGTCTTCCTCTTCGAGTCCGGAACTAACAGAGGATTTAAACTTTGATTGTGTTAGAGGCAAACTGATTTAAATGAACCAAAGAGTCCTCTCATACCAATGCATTAGGTCATTCATCTTCACTCTAGTTGCAGCATAATCACAGCGTTATTTACACAGTGTAATATCGGGGCTTTCTGTAGTAGTTTCTGATAAACATTAGACGTTCAGAGAAATACATTTTTATTATCAGTGTACACTGATACTCTACATTGTAGATCACGGTATTATGAGCCAGTCTATCTTTTCAAATTCGCCTGACATCATGTCCTCAGAGGGAAATAAAAGTGTATAATTTGTACATGAAAACCATCATTCTTGATGTTTTGCTCATTTAAGCTACGTTAAAAGATTGCCAATTGCATCTTGAATAAATAAATCCAGATTTCTTTTTTAATTAAAGAGAGTACAAAGTATTTTTTCAAGTTGTTGTGAGATTTTATTAAAATATATCAAATTTGCATTTGTCAAAATACCACAAGAGCCTTGTGCCACATACTTTGTCTTGTCTTTACTACTCTCATCAAGGTAGGGGGTTGAAATGACTGGGTGATACTGTCATGTTTCGAGGAATTTTCCTGACCCAGATGCAAAGTCATACAAAGAGGGAAGAATGTAAAAGGTCAAAGGGTTTACTTACAATGATCACAAACATATACACACAACAGAGAAGGGTTTCTTACTCTGCAGCATATGGAAACAGAGAGGAGGTTTTGGATGGGGCGAAGGATAACAACAGGAATTAAAGCTGCAAGCAGCCTTGAAGGCCCTCGCACCTCAGCGCAACTCGGCCTGTGCAGCGGCCTGTACAGCCTGGCATCGCCAGCTAAGCATGACCGACGAGGCAGCCATTAAGTTCCACACATCGCCACTAGGAGGGACTGTAAGCAACATGTTATATGATCTTCGGTAATGCAGAGTTCTCATCTGGCGAGAAGCATTTAAAATTTGGGAGAAATCCAACCTTCCAGATGGAAGCTGCACTAAGTTTTTTAATAGTGGACGGAGCTCAAATAATGTCATGAACTTACTGTGGCAACATGTTCAGCATTGATCCCTGATGATGTATACTACATTTCAAGTGGATCCGATTATGTATGAGGGAGATATAGCCCTTTAAGTGTCCTAGGGGGCGCTGTTGATCCAAATTTCAATGTAATCCAATAGAGCTGTTTGGGGGCTGACAAAGATCAACCATATTCAGTTTGGAGTGAATCGGATCATGCATGTGTAATTTAGAGCCAAACGTATGGCCGTGGCGTGACATCAGAATTCGCCACGCCGTCATAGCCACGACCTCCAGCTTAAGCAGTCAGTACTGGTGACTGTCTTAGACCATCATGTTATCTGTTACTTGGGACAGTTTCACATTGATTAGGTGAAGAACATCAAAAATGTACTCTCTAAAGGAAAACATGACACTTCCTGTTCTCAGGGGGCAGGGCTTCAATGATGTCAGCATCTGATCAGTGAATATTGTTCAGGGCCAGAGGCAGATCAATCTCAGCAGGTTTCAAGTCTCTGTGACGTTCCTTGTAGGAGCTATATTAATTTCATCTTTCATGGCGAGAAGTCATATTTTGAGGCTTAGCCACGCCCACATACTTTCATGTAGCAAAAAGCTTTTGATAACTTTTAATCCCCAGTGCCTTAAGAGTATATTCATTGATTTCGAAGTCTGTAAGTCAAAAGCTGTAGGAGGAGTTCGCTCAGATATGCGGGCAAGAAACAGCAAAAATGGGATCAAAATGGCAACTTCAATCCAAAATGGCCGAATTCCTGTGGGGTTTGGACCAATGCTCCCAGAGACTTTTTTGTAGGTCCTGACAAGTTACATATGTGATCCAAATTTTAGATTCCTCGGTCAAACCATGGGTTGGGGCTGATTTTTTAAAAATATTCTAGGGGGCGCTGTAGACGAATTAGGCCACGCCCATCAAATATGTCATCAGATCTCTGTTGGGAACTGGACTAGGTTTAATCACATGGAATTTGGTGCAGATCAGATGAGGTATGTGGAAATTAAAGCCAAACGTATGGCCAAGGCGTGACGTCCAACTTTGCTGCGCCACCACAGCTACGCCCTTTTATGAAAAGTTACTGTGCTTCAAACGAAGTTAGACCCACTAGTTATCTGTCTTCTGACACACTTTCAAGTTGTTTGGGTTAAGAGGGTCAGAGAGGCACCTTTCCAAGTGAAAAAAGTGACTTCCTGTTCTCAGGGGGCGTGGCTTTGATGATGTCAGCATATGACCCCATAGGATCGTTGGGAACCTGAAGGTCCTCCTTCATGCCAATGTTGGTGAGATGTGGGGTTGATTTGGGGAAGTTATTGCAATTTTTCACTTTCGGCGCGAATGCCAAGTTTGTGCCCCGGCCACGCCCCCTAAACATGGCCGAAAACTCAGGATTTTGATAACTTTTAATCCCCCATGCCTTAACTGCATATTGACCAAATATGAAGCCGATAGCTCAAAATTCCTATGAGGGATTCGTTAAAGTTCGAAGTGAGTAAAAGTGAAAAACGGCCAAAAATTGGCCTTTGACCCAAAATGGCCGACTGCCTGCGTGTTTTAGGGCATACCCCTAAGAGACTTTTTTTCTTGGTTTGAGGAGCTCTAGAGTGTGCCAAATTTCAGATCTCTACGACTTACGGTTCGGCCTATCTCACGTTTGGGGGCGTGGCTAAGTGGTTTGGCCACGCCCATTGACGACATTATGGAACAAGAATTTCATGTGGGGGACAATTTTGGGTAAAATCTTACACGTTTTGGTGCAAAGTCCCCAAATTGCCCTGCAAAGATGCAACGGAAAAACAAACAAACAAACAAACAAAGAATAAGAATTACGATATTGCGATTACAATAGGTCCTTGCAGGCTTCCTGCTCGGGCCTAATTAATATGAGCAGAAGAAGGTGGATGAGGTTGCCTTACTTTCTCTGGAGAGGAGGCAGACGGTGAGGGAGAAATGATGATCCTGGTGGTCGGCTTGGAAGAAGATGTAATGATGGAGCACTGTGTTCCAGGAGGGTTAACATTGATAGTGGAGCCACGGATGGATTTGAGATCCAAACAGAAAATGAAATGAGAGCAGGAGGTGATGGAGCTGCAGTGGGCGACCAAGGCATGGATGAGGGTACGAAGGAAATGGAAAGGTTTGAAGAAGGGGTCTAGAGTTGGCTTGGAAGCCAATGGTGACTTAAACCTGAAGAGATAGAGAACGTGAGGGTAGGCTGAGCAGAGACAAACAACTTTTCCCAGAGAACATTCAGCAAACACTGAGAGTTGTATGGAGAGACCACAGAGAGCTTGACTCTACCACAAAGGTTGATCATCAGGCAAAGTATGGGTGTCCTGCAGCTCTTTGCATCACAGCAGAGGATGACACATTTTAGTAGTGTTGTTTATGTTTTTATTTCTATAGTTTTATAGCCTACTTCCCAAATATAAGTATTTATTACTCACATTCCAGAAGTGCTGGATAATATCACGGCACACATCACCAAAGTAAACCTGTCTGTCCATTGCAATATTGTGCAGAACTGCACAGAGGAAAAATAATGTCACAAACTTATTTCAACATGTACAACAGAGTTCCTCCAGCAGATCCAAGGCAAACCTATCCTCCTTAAATACCTACCAAAAAGTGCCCCATGTCCAAATGCATGCTTTTCTCATGCTGAAAAGGCCTTGCTGTCTGTTAACCAAGTATGAAGATCACATGCTCTGTTGAAGCACCAGATTTCTCTCCTATATGTGCCCTTCTTGACTTGTTGTATCAATACATCACGGCATACCTAAGAAGACAAAATAGACATAGTAGCCATGCATTTTCTGCATAAAAATGTTTGATCTAAAAATCCCTCCCCTCCTATGCAAAAATATAAATGATAGGTCTTGAGCTGCAGACTGTTTAAACCACCTTTCAAGCTAGTCATGCTCTTATGGTATTGAATGTTCTAATTAAATGGTCAGCAATTAAACACACTCAGTCCAGATTCACACAATGACCAAATTTCTCTTTCAGGAGCTAAATGCTTTTTTTCTCCAACATCCTCTGTCGTGTCAAAGTGAACTGACAAACAATTTCACTAAATTATAACTTACAATATACACACTAAATGAAAATTCTCAGATACAGATTTCTGTCCTTGCTTCAAGACCAAACTGACTTAACTTTGTGTGCTCTGAGCTGCAGTATAAGAATTGGGTGAACCCTAGGCTCACCTCTTGAAAATGTATATACATATACATATTCTCCGCCGTTCACACCTTTGATTAGTCACTGGCCGATATTTTTTTTCTTCTTCTCTTTAACCTTTATTTTTCCAGGTTGGTCAGTTGATAACTAATTCTCATTTACAATGACTACCTGGCCAAGAGGCAGCATGCAAGGAAGGTATAAATTAAGTACAAAAAAAACATAAAACATTGATTTTTCAGATGAATGAAATACAAAATCAATACATACAGATGGTGACACGGATTAAAAGTTGACAAGCGATGGACTTTAAAACATGTTCTTACAGGCCAATAAAGCACTTACTAAGAGGTCAAAAGGCACACACTAACACACACCTTTAAATAATATTAAATTATCACAAATCAAAATAGGTAATCTCAGCTCAGTCAGTTTACACTGGCCCCTTTTTAGATATATTTTTACCTTGGTTTCTTGAACTGGCCTATGTTGGATGGTAGACAGACACGGCTACCTGTTGTGAGTGACCCAAACACATGTAAAACTGCGAACAAAAGTTGTATTATGAAGACAAAGATAAAATTCAGGTAATCAGTTGATAAGTGAGTGATGAGTTCAGCTTAAATAACATAAGGACAAAACCTTATTTTGCTTACAATGCACAGTTGGAAAAACAGAAAATACCATATGGGTTGCAGTTGTGTGAACAAAAATGCCTTCTTGATCTCAGAGGTCAGAAGAAGATGGGCAGAGTGGTTTAAAATAATAGAAACTATCATGATTCGAGGGTGTTTGAGTTTTGGTTTTGGGTTATTCTCCGATTATGATTATGTTCTCCAAGTTGTGTTTCGGGTCTTGCTTCTGATCATTGTGTTTTTCAGGTGGTGCTTCAGTTCTTTCCTTAGGTTTTGTTTCTTATGATCCTTGTATTCTGTAGTGCATTTTTGTTTATGTTCTGCAAGAACTTCCTTTAGATAGTTTTATTGCTTCTCTGTTCAGCCTATTCATGTTAATGTTTCCACTCCCTGCCACAGTCCGCTTGCAATCAGCTTCATTCAGTCCACCTGCACTTTGCCAATCAGTTTCATTGTGTCACCTTTGCCATGCCCCCTATATACTCCACTGTTCTGCTTACTGGTTGCTGGATTATTTTGCTCTGTTCATGCCAAGCCTGGTCATAATCCTGCTTTTGTCAAGCCAAGCCAAGTTCCATGTGTTGCCTGCATCTGCTACCTCCAGCCTATGAGTTTTATTTTTGCTTGTATTAAAACTTTTTTCACTCACAATTTTCTGCTGCCTCCTGCCTGTCCGCAGTGGAGTCCACTCCAGAAACCACCCCTTGACAGAAAGTCAAATAACAGCTCAAATAACCACTCACCACAACTTTGTTATATGCAAAATGCCATTTATGAAAGCGCAACATGTTTAGCATTGAAACAGATTAGCTACAGCAGCAGAAGGCCACAATGGGTGAAACTCCTGCCAGCTATGATCAGAAACTGAGGCTACAATTCACACAACTCACGAGACTTACGAATATTGGACAATCCTAGATTGAAAAAACACCGCCTGGGTCGATGAATCTTGACTTGGTGGAGTAATGGTGTGTGGGATATTTTTTTAGGAGACTTTGGACCACTTAGTACCTCCTGATCATTTCTTAAACACTACTGCCTTCCTGAGTGTTGCAGCTGACCTTGCCCATCTCTTTATAATAACAGTGTACCCATCTTTTGATGGCTTGTTCAAGCACCATGTTATAAAGCTCATATCATCTCAAACTGGTTTCTTGAACATGACAGTGATTTCACTGTACTCCAACAGCCTCCACACTCACCAAATCTCAATTCAATAGGGCACTTTTGGGATGTGGTAGAAGAGCAGATTTGTTTCATGGCCATGGAGTCAATAAATCGGCCCCATCTGTGTGAACTCTGAAGAATGTATGTGACATTGCTGAATCTATAAAATGAACATTTAAGGCATTTCAGAATGCAAAAAGGGGTCCAACCCAGTACTAAAACGGTGTACCTAAGTACCTATTGTACCTATTGTACATCAAGTTGGGAGGGATGATGATGACAAGGAGGCTGGATAGATTCTCATTTAGCTGGTAATTTTATATTGGAACTGAATAAGCACCAGTTTGCAGAATACAAGCAACCAAAGAAGAATTTCTTGTTACAATGAACAATAAATGGACTAAAAAAGCTAACACAGTAAATCCACTTGTGGAGAATGAATATATGGAAAATTTAAGCCATTATACAACAAAAGGCTGAACACAATGTGAATGCAAATTGAACGCCAGTGAATTGAACCCCCTTGCCTGCCTCATGCAAATGTCTTGTCAGTCAAATCAGAGCAGGCAGTCAAGCAAGTAACACCTCCAGATATACCTCTGCAAGGACTAAAATTCAGTCACTTATCAAATTAGCATCTAAAGCACTACCAGTAAAGTGATCAGAGACTGGGCATTTAGTACATTGAAATGAATTCTTGGCAGAAGCTGAGGTTTGTCTAATTAGAGTCCATTGTAATTCAGAAGTCTTCCTGCAATGATTGCAGTTTCAAGCATTATTACCCTCCACAACTATTGGCATCCCTAATGATAATGAAAACCTTAAAACGAATACATTTTTATTGCAGTAGTAAAATTTCACTTGGAAATATTTTCTGCACATCTATAACAGTAATCTCACCAGATTTTTTTGTTTACCTCTTTTAACATCCTCTTCACTTGTGAGGCAAGATATATTGTGATTCTCAGCCAGTGTTGTTTAAAAGTTTTCATTATACTTTATAAATAATTGTTTAAACCTATAATTTTTTTATATTTATAAGATGTTTTTTTTTTTTTTAGCTATCTCCTCACTAAGGTAAGAAACAAATGACACCTCAGTTTTCTACAGGAAAAGTAATAATAATAAACATAATAATAATAATTCAAAAGAGAGATAAGAAAATGACTTGATTCACTATAATCTTCTATAATTAATATAGAATAAAGGAAAGTAAGTTATGAACTGCATGAGCATTATATATAGGGGCTGGTCTGTACACTGAAGGCTTGATCTTCAAAAGGTTTGCGTGTACAAAATTACACGCAAACCTGTTTGCGTCCACAAAGCTGATTTACAAACCAGGTGGTAATTGGATTGGGTGCATAAAATCAGCGGAATAGTGGGCGCAAAGTTTTTAGCGGGTTTGCCTGAATATGCAAAATATGATAATGACTCAAACGAGCAAATTTATGGGAGGGATATTTGCAAATGTAAATGCAAATTCTAGAATTGTGCCGCTCAAGGTGGCAGCAGGTTGGAGTAGCTCGGTTACTTTTGTTTCTGATTGATCCTTTTTTGGGAACTCTTCCTCTTGTGTTGGATACAGTTGATTTTTTTTTGGACGACTGTCCTCTCCGGTGTTGGATGCTGTGCAGCTTGGAGGATTTTTCCTAATACTTTTCTACTTTTGGACATTTGTTATGATGCATTGCCAGGGCAACGGGGTTGTTTTCTTACAACCGGGAGCAGCTGATTAAGATCTCAAAAGCTCAAATAATACTTCAACTATAACCCCAAATCCCTGATGAGTTGAAAAGGAGATGCTGTGGATGCAGAGCAGGAGCAAAGAGAAGAGAGAGAAGGAGGAAGTTCAAATCATCTCTTCCATCGAATATGATGGGCAATGTGAGATCGTTGGGAAGTTGGATGAACTCCAAGCCCTACAAAGGACCCAGCCAGAGTACTGTGAATGCAGTATTTTGTGTTTTACTGAGACATGGCTGCAGGATCATATCCCCGACTCCAGCGTCTCTCTGCCGGACATTTTAACCATACGAGCAGACAGAGATTTAAAGAGGAGCGGCAAATGTAAAGGAGGTGGGCTGGCAGTACTTGTGAACAACAGATGGTGTCATCCAGGACATGTTACTGTGAAGTGTCGTCACTGCAGTCCAGATATTGAACTCTTGGCAGAAAGTTTTCGTCCATATTATTTACCCAGAGAGTTCACCAGTGTTATTTTGGCAACAGTATACATTCCACCTTCCGCTGTTTCCGACACTGCATGTGATGCCATCGTTTCAACAGTTTGTCAGCTGCTCTACCAGAGAAAACAAAATGTTGGATGTGTTTTATGCAAATATCAAGGATTCATACATCTCTACAGCAAGACCTCCTCCAGGCAAATCAGATCACAATCTTGTTTTTCTCTGCTCAAAATATAAGCCCCTTGTTCAGAGACAACCTGTGATAAAGAGGACTGTGAGAAAATGGTCACAGGAAGTTGAAGAAGCCCTGCAAGGTTGCTTTGAGGTTACAGACAGGGACACACTGTGCCAGACACACGGAAAGGACATCAATGCCATGATTGAGTGTGTAACCGACTATATAAACTTCTGTGTGGATAACATCATCCCCACCAGAACTGTGAGATGCTTCCCCAATAACAAACCCTGGATCACCGGTGACCTGAAGGACCTGCTTAACAAGAAAAAAAGAGCCTTCAGAGAGGGAGACGGAATTATTGAGGACTGTACAGAATAAACTTAAAGTCAAGATAAGAGACAGCAAGGAGGTATACAAGAGAAAGCTGGAGAGCAAGCTCCAGCAAAACAATATCAGAGATATGTGGTCAGGGATGAAGAAGATCACAGGCTTCATGCGGAAGGATGATCAGACCGATGGAGGTCTGGATAGAGCCAATGAACTGAACACATTCTTCAATAGGTTGAGTTTAGAAACAAGCTCAGCATCCTCCTCTCCTGCTCACAGCCAAACAGACATCTCACCCTCCTTTGACCCACAGGACCCACAACTGTCCAGTAACACCTCAAATGTTTTATCTTCCACCTCAGCACTGGACCCTTCTGCTTCTACATGTTTACCTTCAACCATATCAGAAGATGCTGATGCTCTCTTTGCCTCCCCCTTCCACCTGTGTGTCTCAAGAAGTCAGGTGAAGATGCAACTGGAGAGACTGAATTGGAATAAGACTGCAGGTCCAGATGGTGTCACCCCTAGAGTCCTGAAGGCCTGTGCAGAGCAGCTCTGTGGGATTCTGCAGCACCTCTTCAACCTTAGCCTGGCCCAGAAGAAGGTTCCAGTGTTGTGGAAG
>JAHUTJ010068131.1:0-12342 GCA_036250325.1 Characodon lateralis
AGCCGTGGTTTTATGTTTTTTGGATACAATCCGGGTCAGCACCTGAACCTCCGTTTCAGACAGCTTCCTCTTGCGTCCACAGTTAATCCTGTTGGATGTGGTTCGTCCTTCTTGGTGGTATGCTGACATTACCCTGGATACCGTGGCTCTTGATACATCACAAAGACTTGCTGTCTTGGTCACAGATGCGCCAGCAAGATGTGCACCAACAATTTGTCCTCTTTTGAACTCTGGTATGTCACCCATAATGTTGTCTGCATTTCAATATTTGGAGCAAACTGTGCTCTTACCCTGCTAATTGAACCTTCACACTCTGCTCACCTTTTAATCACCTTTTTAATGAGTTTAACCACTGTTATAGTTGTTATTTAAAGGTTGTGTAGTGGCCACTTGTAGTTGCTTGTAATACAAAGATAACGCAGTGCTGACAGAATTTCTCTGACGCAGGAGGGGAATTTAAGTTGTATTTTAAAAAACAATGAACAGCATCTACTTTTAATGCTACGTCTCATTTTTCTCTAATCACTTCACTGCTGCAGGGCTTTTTCAGCCTGACCTTTCACCTCTTTAACATGTGACCTTTTACCCCTGCAGGAACAGGCTTTGACCACCCTCTTTATGCCCACTTATACAAGAAAGGGTCTGTTTGGAGTATTGGTCTATTTTGGGTTTCACATCTCATGTCCTTGTCAGCTTTAATTACGTGGCTTCTCTTATTCTACCTCCAACGTCTCTTTCTTTGCTGTTTTTCATTTGCTCGCCCACTCCTTGTTCTAGTCAGCCTGTTTCAATTTCACTTCATGAGAGTTTCTCTAAATCATTCTTATCCTTTGTGTTTCAGGCAATAAACACTGCAGCTTAAAGCTTGCATCCAAGTTAATTTCAGGCATCATAGTAATTATCGTTATTCATGGCTCTTATCTTTCTATGTTCCACCTCTCTCGTTAAGCCTGTTCCTCCACGGAGCGAACAAACATCTTTTAAACCCCTGGGCTTTTTCCCTCCCGCCATCAACTTGATAACAGTGGAGTTGTTGAATTGTATCCCATAACAAAAAGCCTTGTTTTATTGTGTTTTTTTTTTTTTTTCAGGGCAAACGTGGAGCAGGTTTTAACACAGCCCAGCAGGAAGGCAAACAGGAAATGGGGGGGGGGGGGATTTGTGAGAAGAAGGAGATGAGGAGGAGGAGTAAATGTATGAGGACAACTTTGGACATGTATTTTATGACATGGTATTTGTTTGTTTTAAGTTTTACAAATAGATGGTAACTTTGCATAGTGGGAAAGTCATATACAAATAGCATTTTTGAGTTATTATTAAGAGTTAAAGCATGGTGCACCAGGAAAAAAAAAGTATTTTCTGTCCAAAATCTTGCATGTGATGCATTAAAATGCTTAAAGATCTTAAAAAAAAAAAAAAAAATGTTCATTTGTGTTTGGGCTTGTAGTTAAGAGTGGTTCTATCCATTTCTTTGTCTGCAGTCGAGAAGTATGTAAAAAAGTAAGTAATCACAAAAAAAACATAAAAATCCTAAATTTTCTAGCACAACTTCCTCTGTATCCCAGGTAAATGGTGAATGGAGAAGTACTGTTCCTCAATTAAAGGACTGAGAAAGAAACTTTATTAACAGACCAATGCTTTTCGATGTGTGACCTCATGGACGTCACACCTCGAAACGCATTGGTCTGTTAATAGTGTTGCTGGATTCCTCACATTAAAGGCTAGCATAAACCAGACAAGCTTGGGCATCAGTGCATAGCAAAGTGGCCATCCAGGACAAAAGTAGTGTCAGCCAATTCCAAAATGTCCTACATAAAAACGTGAGGCAAAGAAAAATAAGGTAATTTATCCACAGAGAAGGAGGAAATTAGGCGAAAGATTGTCTGAGACACTACCTTGGAGATCTATCAGACCAGCACCCTACCCAGAGATTTAAAAGTGGCAAACTGAGTGTTTCTGTAATTAACCGCAGTGATGAATTACCCCTTAAGGAAAAAAAACAAAAACTATAGCTGCATTTATACAATTTATTTCAGTTTCTACTCTAACTTTGACCAGGAATGTTACTTGTGTGCCACCATGTTTCTCCCAACAGCAGCTTTTCCAAAATAGCCTATTTTGTATTAGTGAGTAGTGCACGATTGCTTAAAGACCAGCACATACTGTGAGATTAAACAACATGATGCGAGGCTGATGATATAACATGTTAATGGTAACTCCTTCACACTGTGTAATATAAGACAAATGAAGGAAACCAAGGTAAAAGAGCTCATAGATGGGCAAAAGAGGACAAAAGTCAGATGTTTGTTGCAGAATCAGTGACTTTCCCAGAAATGTTCTGACACTGTTAGAAAAATGGAGCTTACTGTAAAATGAGAACAGGTTGAGGAATCAGGGCCAAACCAAAATCTACCTTTCATTTACTTAAGCCCATTGACTGTATATACAGTATCATACATTGTGATTAGCTTGTTTAAACAAGAGTATGAAGGACTATCAGGTTGTTATACGTACTCTGGACTTTCCAGTGGCTTTTGCAATGGGCATTCACCCTAATCCGTACTTGTTTTTAACTTGGGGAGGATTATGCATTTTCACTGTGGTTTGGCCTGTTGTCTTTGCAAAACGTATTTGCTTTTTCCTACCAAAGATGGTTTGAGGCTTCTTTCCCCAGTTGATGGTAGGTGGACGTGGGTGGGGAAGTAAAACTTGCTGAGTGACATTTCTGTAAAGTTCAGGGAAATAAAATATCTGCATAAATCACAGCTCAGTCCGCCAGACTGTATGAAGACTGTATTGAAGTTCAGTTTTAGCAATTATAAAATATATATATATATATATATATATATTTTTTTTTTTTTATGTTGGGTGGAGTATGTCTCATGTCTGCAATATTTTATTACACTAATTGTGTTGCCTTTATTTTATAAGCATAAGCATTTCTTCAGCTTCACCCCTTCCTTAACATCTGCACTTCAGTTCTCCTTGGCTACTTTAAGCCCGTTGACTGACAAACACAAGTTCATTTCCTTTCACATAAACCGATCCAGAAGGGCCCCCGAAATAATGAAGTAACCTTCCCACGCAAATATTTTCCCTTCACAAAGAGACACAAGGACTTTGTATCTGTCTCCTCAGGAATGATTGTGATGAAATGTTTAATCTTGCTAGGCTCTGTGCAGAAGAGACTCAGCTAGCAGGTGAAATCTGCTGAGGGCATAATGAGTTTACCTCGGAGACCAAAAAGACAAGGTCAGCTATGTGAGAGAAACACACAGATGCTCCAGTGCTAAATGAATACAGATTCTTGTGAAACCAGTTCTTCATTCGCTCTGTTGCGCACTATGTGTTCCAGGTTGATAGTAGTTTTAAAATGAGCAGATTAATGTGTTTCTTTATGCGTGGTTCAGATCATGATTGTTGATTTTATTCATAAACATTATTCTGTCAAGCTTAGTGTGAAGTAAATTAGGACACTTAAACTGAATTAGATTATAAATGAGCAGAAAATGTAAAATATCTATTTTTAAAACAAGTTTAGACTTCAGAGCAGTTGTAGTTACAAATATAAACTGGTCAAACATGGAAATGACCAACACAGTTCAGGTGCAATAATCTGTTGACAGAAAAAAGCTGAAGTATTCACATAGGGCCATTTTTTAAGAGTGTCAAGAAAACCATATTTAAAAACAAAGCCACAGGAAGTCTCTTCTCAGTTTACAAACCATGTTGGAGACACTGCAAGGAGATCTTTGGTAGGATAAGACTGTAACAAAACTTTTTGGCCTGCCTCCAAAATACTATGTGTGCACAGCACATCTCCACCATGAAACAAGGTGGTGGCAGTATCATACTGTGGGGATGCTTTCCTTTAGCACGTATACAGGGAAACCAGTCAGAGTTGATGGAAAGACGGATGGAAGTAAACACAGGGCAATCCTGGAAGATGAACTGTTAGAGGCTTCAGAAGATTCTAGGCTGGGGCAGAGGTTTGCCTTCCAGCAGGACAACAACCCTAAAGATAAAGGATACAATAGATGCAGTAGAATGGTTTAGATCAAAGCATATTATGTGTCACAATGGCCTAGTCAAAGCTCACACCTAAATCCAATTGAGAATTTGTGGCAAGACTTGAAAACTGATGGCCAAAATGCACTCCATACATTCGTAATGAGTTGAAGCTATTTTACATAGAAAAAATAGCACAAGGTGGTTCTAAAATGTATTGGCTCAAAGGGGACTGAATAAAAATTCATGCCACTATTTTACAATTTTTATAAGCTAAATCATGCAGAACTTTATGTTGGTCTGCAACATTTAATTGCTATAAGATACAATGGTTTCTATTTTTATTGAGTGTCAGTAATTCATTAATAAACACATTCAAACACTGCTGTCCTCCGTGGGAATATGTTAGCTAGCAGGTTAAAGACTGAAAATTAGACTGAATATCAGCTCAGGTTTTGTGGAACCTGCTGGGAGAAGATATGAGAGGGCTTCATGCTGAGAAGAAGCAACATCAGTTATTAGCTGTCATGGAGAAACAAAGTAAAGATGTTTCTACTGTAAAAACAGAACTCATGGCAACAAGACAAATCTGTGTTTGAGGGAGTAGTGGGTCATCAGTATAAGCTGATTTTACTAAACAGATTTAGTTAAATAAACAAATTACATAAATCCCCACAATAATTTTGCTTTTTAATGTTTCTTGTAGAAACAATTTGTACTTTTGCATTAATCATTTTGTATTTTTATTTTCACTTTTTTAACATGCAGAATTGTTCCAGTCTCATGGAAACAGCTGCCTAATTTAAAAGAAATGCCTGGGTAAAGGTTCATAAAAGAACTTTCACATGAATCACCGCAAAGTAATTTTTTTAATTAGGCTTGTTTTAAGACAACAACGTTTATCCTAACTTTAAATTATTTTTATTTTACACATTTTATTAGTGCATTAACATATATCTAACATTTTGAGAAACTTGTTTTCTAAATTCCACAGGTCTAGAATATTCCAACAAAGTCAGTTCTGCATCACATTAAAAATATGAACATTTGGATTTTATTTATTTTATGTTATATGCACCTCAGTTTAACAATTATCAAGGTTGTGCAAGGAAAAAAACAACACAAATTTTATCATTTTAACATAATTTTTTTTTCAACACGTTTTGTGTTTATCATCCCAAGAGTTGCTTATTTAGCAAACTGAAATATTTCTCCAAAAAGCTCTGTTACTGAAAAGTGGTGCATAAATATTGTAAATGTTCTACTAGGTTTTGAAAGGTTATGGTTGTTGATCACTGAAGAAGGTATTCTAAAATAATACCTAGAAAAATAGATGGTTTATGCTATCTCATGTTGGCTACTTTAAATATTAATAATATACAATAAGTATTTTGTATGCTTTCATTGTATGCTTTTCATTGCCTGTATACTGCTTTTTATTACATGTGGAAATAAACTATTACAAAATTTTAAACTGCGACACTTTTTGATTATAAACAGTAAAATTCGCCACATTTTGTTTAACTCTTGCACTCAGAGATATTTGGGCATTCCTCGACAGATTTTGTTTCGGATTTGCATGAAAGGCTGCAGGCATTAATGTATCTTCATCATACAAACGTTGTGAATTAATTTCATATGAAGAAATATTAGAGTCAAGGTGGGTGGCTTAAAGCAAAACATTATGCATTTAATGAGAATGCAGCAATGTAACTCTATCCAAAATCTTGAAATAAAAGACAAATAAACTTCATTCATTTCATGCTGACAAATTTAACTTACTCTGTGAAGAAACTGGACTAAATTGTTTGAGACTCGATAAAAGGCCAGAGTCAGAAATCTTATCACAATCTGAAGCAGACAACCTGAAAAGTTTGAGAACTTAATGATGCAGTAACTCTCTGCTTACAGCAGACTTTTCATGTATTTATACTTAGATGCATGTGAATTATTATTATTGTTATATGGACTCCAGGATAATACCAGTCAGAAATGTGGATGGCAAATTAGATGAAAGATGTACCACTGTAAGGCCAGGCTGTTTGTGAACCATGTGTGCAACAAGGCAGTCTGTTGAGGGTTTGTTGTTTTAGACGCAAAATCAGAAAATTTAAATAATATTTCGTAATCAGAGGGCAGAGATTTTTTCCCCAGCCATGGTTTTTGCCCATTTAATTTATTCCAAACTTAACATTTACAGCTCCTTAAAAAGTTTTTCGACATTTTGTCATGTTACAACAACCGGTTGTACAGTTCAAGCTCAGTCAGGTTGGAAGGACAGAAGAGTCATTTTCAATTTGAAAACTCTTTTTTTGGATTTACATCTGGACTTTGGCCGAGCCATTCTAACACATGGATAGGCTTTGATCTAAACTGTGCCACTGTAGCTATGGCTGCTAGAAGATGAGCCTCAGCCTTCAGAGTCTTGCCAGCTGTTGTCCACGGTTGCTCAGTCTTTAGCTCTATCCACCTCCCAATCACCTCTGACCAGTTTCCCTGTCCCTGGTCAGGGAAATGTTCCCACAGCATGATGCTGCCACCACCATGTTTAACTGTGGGAATTCTGTGTTCACGTTGATGTTTAGTGTAAGTTTTCTAGCACATACAACTTTTTGCATTTGGGTCAATAAACTTAGTTTTAATATTATCTGATCAAAGCACCTTCATCCACATCTTTGCTGTGCATCCAACATGGCTTCTGTAAAACTGTAAATAACACTTCTTATGGCTTCCTTGCGACCTTTCCACTTGACACTCTTCCATTAAGGCCAGATTTGTGGAGTCCATGGCTAATAGTTGTCCTGTTGATAGATTCTCCCCCTGAATGAATCAATGAATCTCTGCAGCTCCCCCAGAGCTACAACGGGCCTCTTGATTGCTTATCTGATGAATATTTTCTTGTCTGTTTATAGGCACGGCCATGTCTTGGTAGGTTTGACGTTGTGCCATAATGTTTCCATTTTCAGATCATAGATTGATCAGTGCTTTGTGAAATGTTAAAAGCTTGAGACATTGTTTTATAACCTAGTCCCAATTTAAACTCCTTCTCTACAACACTATCCCTAACTTGTCTGTGTTCTTTAGTTTTCTTGATGCTGTTTGTTCACTAATGTTCTTTAACAAAACACTGAGGCCTTCACAGAACAGCTGACGACTAAACAGGTGACTTCTGAAGGCAGTTGGTCACATTAGACTTTGTTTAGGAATTTAAGGAGTATAGACAATTTTGCGATTCACTGTATTTCACTCTGTTAACTTTTGCTTCCAGTCAATGGTTGGTTGGTATGAAAAACCATCTGGTTGTGGTTATGAGAGCAAAGATACTGCTACAATCTTTATTGTATGTTAATAATCTCTTTTTTTCTGGATAACCGGCGGGAAAAATCCTGCCCTATTTAAAAGGAAATCTGACAATTGTGTGTCACAAAAAAATCTAATGTCTATCATTATAGACAGTAATATTTTTCACTTGTACCAAGCATAGTTACAGCTATTAGAGATCAGTCCCTTAGCTCAGCCTGAGACAAAAACATAATGCTTGACTTTTTTGTGCTGCATGATTTATATCTGCATTTGCTAACACCAACAACCAGCTGCCTAACATACTAGCGTATCTGCCCTCCAGATCACAATAGCCCTAAACCCCACAATATAAGATAGCCAAACTGCCTTCTTTGGTTCTTGAAGATGTCCACTTTACATATGAAAGACTTCCCAAGCTCCTGTTAGGAATAACCTTTATTAATATGCTCATAGCTGTTTTTCCCATTTATACCGTAGTGAAATAAAGTATAAGTTCTAATGTTTCCCTTTTGTTAGAATAGGATAAGAATGCCCATCGACACAGAGTACAAGGATAAATGCGAGCACCGTGGATTTTCTCTTTAGAACACAAAACGAGCAACGTTCGCGTCGATATTGAAAAAGCTGTATCGCAAGACCGAAAAATTGAGGATTTGCTCCTAAGAACACAAAACGAGCACGGTTCGCGTTGATATTGAAAAAGCTGTATCGCAACCACATAGTCAGATACACTCTCACAACCACCAGCATAGCAACTGCATGGCACATACACTTAACATCAAGACACAAAATAAGACAACACATACAGATGCAGAGTTCATGTGCATATCTCTGTGAGGACTAAGTCCAGAATAAATGAACCTTTATTCTTACTGAAAGCAAGAAAAAGTATGTTTTAAAATAAAGTAAGTAAAGACAGCTTAGATCTATGAATAACAGTAATACAGCAAGTAAGTGAGTCATAGTATTCAAGCTGATGAAGCTTTAAACAGAAATGTAAAACATAAAATTTTTCCTAATTCTTGTTGTAAAACACACAAAGATAACTGATCAGTATTTCTCAGGCCATATTGTGAATTAAATTGGATTAAGTATTGTGGCATGGCCATAAATAACATCAGCGTGTTCTAGGATTGGCAGCACCAGTTGTGGAAAACTCTTTTACGAGCTGGAAGGTTACGGGAGAGGACCCCAAAGGACTAATTTAGGTAGATATAATCAAATTATCAATGTACTTGAAAAGTAGGTTGTCCAAAAGACTGGACATCTTCATGGTAAATGATATAAATACTTTGTTCTATGGTTGATTTCAAAAATTATTATGGAAAATAACGGTTTGAACATATCTCGGCAACGGACAATAAAGTAGCAAATAACTGGGTTACAAAATAAATATGATTTTGGGTTAAAGGTGAGAAGATGACTCTATTATATTATCTACATATAAAATTCTCATGAAAACAGGTATTGGAGCATTTCCTGTTCCCAACAAGCCCTAAAGGAAACTGTTATTGATTTTATGGGTACTGACAACAGAGTGGAAGGATGTAGAGATGTGCTTGACATGTTCACCAGGTCGGCTGAGAGAGCTAATCACACAATCAAAAAACGATTGGCTAAAGTTTGTGCTGATACAAAAATGAAGTGGCTGGATGCGCTGCCCTTGGTGATGTTTTCCATAAGATCATCACCCACTGATCGCATGGGATTGACTCCACATGAGCTACTGACAGGAAGGACAATGCCCTGACCTTTCACCTCCTCTCTTCAGTCGGGTGTGCACCCAGTCTGGATTCACAGAGNATTCACAGAGAGAGCAACTGACATGTTCAAAGATTTTAATCTGCTGTGAAGTTTTTGTCTCATAACACACAGGAGGCTCTAACCAAAGAACCAACAGGAGAAACAAATGGAACTCTGGATGAGGGCAAAACTAAGGTCAGCAAATTTTGGCACAAATCACATTGCAGGAAAGGAGAGCAATCATCCAAAAGAGACCTCGGAGAAATCAGAAAGCACCTGAGGAAGAACATACGAATAGGTTCAATTGGATATCTTTTGACTTAACATTTCATTTCCAGCTAACACATCAAAAATGTGCTTGTGGAATTAAATTAATTTATTCTAGTAACCATAACATCAAACGGTAAGATTAACTCATCTTTTTGCTTTCAACTAACAAAATACAATTATGTGGAACCTGTTTCATAAATGTTTGAGGGGGCTGGGTTACTTCAACAGAGGGAACGAGATAAAGATTAAACAATAAAAATTATTTTTGTTGGGTTAATGCTTGAAAGAGTATGTCCTGGTAAATTTCACAAAATCAAAAATCACAGAGGGGAGAAGGATTTCTAAAGTAAAACTGTGTGAATAATCAACAAACAAATGTTTATTTCTGTGAATGTGGGAAATTGTGGAATAATTTGCATGAAGGGTTAAATGAGTGTTCAACTATTTAATCAATTCAAATAACTTGATGAATAGAAATTATAACTTCCTATTTGCTTCTGAGTTATTTATTTATAGATGATGTTGTTTGCAACATAGATTGTAAATTAACTTGATAAAAGGCCTTGAACTTTTACCTGCTGCTGAACAGAACTGATTTATGGGGAATAATTGCTTTAATAATTAATAATAATTGCTATTGACTGGACAGGAAAGATGTGCCCTGGTTTCCCTCTCCATCCAGGACACCCTGACATCGATTGGCCTACTTCGTCAGGGGGAGCTTTTCAGAAAATGTGTTTTTGAATTTGATATGTCTGCTAGAATACAAACTGCTTCCTGTTAGAACCGATTCTAATCTTTTTAAATGACACCAAGGCAAAACAGGAGAGACAGCTGAAGGCTATGTAAACAGGATGTTGAAATTATTTCTTGTCAAAATAGAATAGCTATGGATATGATCCTAGCAAAAGAAGAAGGTTGTGTGGTGTTTTTGGAGAGGTTTGTTGTTCTTTTATTCCCAACAATTACAGCACCTGATGGATCTCTAACGAAGGCCCTAAATGAATTGCAATCACTGTCCATTGAATTAAAATCGCACTCAGGAATCGATGAACAATTCACAAAAAATGTTTGAGACGTGGTTTAGAAAATGGGGAAACCTACTGGTGAGTATATTCACTTCATTGACTGTTGTCGTGATCGCAGTTTATGTATGCTGTATGCTGTATGCTGTATGCGACGGGTATTCGAGCTCTCATCCTCAGGTGTATTGATCGTGCGATTGGTTCCAGTGATACCAGAGGTTTGAGATTACCAGAATATTAAATGGATGTGGTGCCAGAGCACACACTGATGTTGTCCACTGAATATTTAAGCACAAGTGATGATGTGGATCTCATGTAACCAAACCAAGGTGCTGGAGAAATGATGATACTGTGCTATGAGGAGGAGGACCAGACGACTGCAATAGATAATTGAACAGGGTTTACGATTCAGGGCCTACAATATACTGATACACATTGTGCTGCNCACTGATGTTGTCCACTGAATATTTAAGCACAAGTGATGATGTGGATCTCATGGAACCAAACCAAGGTGCTGGAGAAATGATGATACTGTGCTATGAGGAGGAGGACCAGACGACTGCAATAGATAAATGAACAGGGTTTACGATTCAGGGCCTACAATATACTGATACACATTCTGCTGCTCATTTCCGCTGTGCCTCTAGCTTTTTATTATTTTTGATGTTTTAATTTTTCAACAGCGCGTTATTATCTATTTGCGATGTTTTAATCATTTAAATTTCAGACACACATCATCACAGGTCTGTTCTATGGGAAACAGAGGGGGGTCTAAACACTGAGGGCTGCAGGCAGTTACCAGAGAGATGGTACTCCTTTTGGGGGGCCGGAGTTATGCGACGGACTGAAGGAACTGCCTCCCATATTCTAGCTTAGGTCCATATGCACTAGACACATTGATTGATGTGAGGTGGGTTTTTCCCACCTCAACAGGGGGATTGTTATGGATGTATGATTCTGTGGCCTTTTCTAATCATCTCTTTGCTGCCCTAATTAAATATATCTGCCCTTGTTGCTTATCTGGCGCACCGCTCACTGCTACAGCTTACACAACATCCTTAGGGGCATGACTACAACCATGGGCTCCATGGACTCAGGGGGTCCGGGATTGCCAACCGCCTGTCAGATGCAAATGGTTAAGGGGTCAGGCCCCTCAAATCAAGGGTGTAAGAAAGGGGGGGCCGTGATCAGGTTCACTGGATTGACAGAGGATAACCCATAAGTGATTTTTAGGGGGGGGGGCTGTCTGACCCGTTATCCTTTACAGTGATTTCTGTGACTTAATGAATAATGTTGATATTATAGGAATCAGAATATTTGATTTAATGGTATGAATGTACAGATAATCAGATAAGTTAATGACAGATTGATTAAATGAAATTAGTTAAGCACAAGTCATGAATGAAAGTATTAATAGGACCTCGCAGGTTATTTTTAGTTATGTCTTCACCTCCATAGGTTGATTTTTAGGATATGTGTTAAGTCATAAATGGAGGCTGCTTTAAAGTGAAAAGGTTTCTAATAGTGCTAAACAGGTACATTGTTTTTGATAATGATGAAATATTTTTGACTAGGATCCATTTGATTAAGCCACTATGTGGTCTGCTTTAATGATAATGATAATAGTAGTTGATAATTACCTACAATAATCTGCCCGGTATGAACATATGATTCTATAGTCCATTTTAAGACTAACCTTTTCAGGTAGCTGAACCTGCCAAAAGCAGGGGGCAGAGAAGATGGACGAAGACAATCAACACTTGGGGTCTACATTAACTGATTCACATGATCTTAGACAGAATTTTCTGCTGTGCTTCAGGCTGTTGTCCTTTCTCTCTTTTCTCTAAATCACACACATACAGGTTTGATGGGGTTAGACTTTTCTCCACTAGGTTTATCAACTGTTGCTTAGACACTACCAGGGGTCAACCGGAGAGATGGAGTTCCTCCTTGGGGGGGGGGAACCACGTGACGGCTGGAAGGAAATTCCCTG
>JAHUTJ010068132.1:0-12337 GCA_036250325.1 Characodon lateralis
GCAAAGGTGAGCGCACCTTTGACCAGGATGTCCAAAAATTCCAGAGCAGTAGGCAGAAAAGTGGGAAATAACTCCTCTGGTGTAGTAGCCCTGATGTTCATGAGTTCTTCTCTAGTGAGAGAGCTCCGGGTACCATCACAGAAGACTGTTTTAAAGCAAAAAACAAAACAAAACAATGCGCACCAACACGCCGAGGTGACCATCTGCGGCGCCCTCTTATATCTTATATCCCATCTTATATCTTATATCTTTTAACCTCTGAAGCCCCAAGGGTTTTTTTCTGAAGTTTGTGCATTATACAGTATATAAACCTTTTAGAAATATCTTGAATAAGGCTACAGATTTTTGGAAACCGCAAATCCACTTGTAGACATTACCTGTGCAAAGGTTCATGCAGCTGAGATAAACTAAAGCAGAGGTACAGAGGTTTTAGTATAGACATACGTAGGCGTTTTGCCTTTTGGCACATTTTGGCACCATCTACAAAAGTGGAGATTTCTGGTGTGTTTACTTCCAAAACATAATTATTATTATTTTTTTTTTTTATAAATGCCTTGTTTTTAAATGTTCATTGTACAATGTGTGGATTTAGTGCATTGAGCAGAGGCTGCAATTATTGCTTTCTCATCTAACTACAAACACACTTCTAAACCTTGTGGAAGATGTTTATAGAATAGTAAAAGTTCCTATTGCTTAGAAGGGGTTCCATCAACAAATTGGACCTTATAGATTAAGAATATATAATATGTAAAAGTAGACAGACAAATACTTTTGGCAATACAGTGTATATTCATATTGAGTTGCGTAATAAATACCCCACCGAATATTCAGTTCCCCTGAAACAGTTTTTTTCCCCAGGTAACTTCTGTAAGGAAAGAGCAAACATCTTCAAATTCACAGCAATAGTTGTGTTTGATGAGTGAAAGAAATGCAGTTACTTCAATAATACATCTCCTAGAGCAGATAATTTAAAGACACAAAGCACATTAACTGACATGATTAAATGATTAAAAGTTATGGTAGCTGCTAGAAACGTCTTTCATTTATCCAATAATGTGTTATATTTTGCATTGGAATCGTGCTTTACAAGAATTACATGGCTAACAAATTATTTTCAGAAAGCTTTATTTTTTATGCCCAGCTGACCAAGCTTTCAGTCTTTTATAGCAGTAGTAAAAAATAAATCCAAAAAACAAAACTGTGTCAAAAACAAGAAGATGTTTTTTTTACTGGGAACAACAGGATCAAAGATAAAATGACAAACCTTGGAACGATAAAATATTACATGTTGTAGTTTTACCAACAACTTCAGAAATTATCCGAAGAATTATCCAAAGAAGAATCAAAATTTTCTTTATTTTTATGGAGAAACAACAAGCGCGCTCACACACTGTACATCCACAGGGGTTTGAATTTAGGTGTTAACAGATACACAGATATACTTTATATTGAGCTGCGGTTGCCACTAAATATGTCTTGCATTCATTAGTACTCCGTGTACTGTTCTGTAACTTTGCTGTTGTTATATGTATTATCCAGGAAATGCACGGACAACGCTGGTGTTCAATGTCTTTCTTTATTAGCCAGCTCTCTGCTCAGCACAATACACACATGTTAGAACTCCCTTCCACAGCTGTTGTTACCACGATACTAACTGCATCATCTGTGTACTACATTTACCCCCCCCTTTCTAAGAACCCATAGAAATCCACATAACATGGTCTCTAAATGTAAGAATGTCTCTGACGGGCCCTAGCAGGACGAGGTTCAGACTGCAACAACGCAACTAGTGCATTTGGTTCACATGGATGTGTGGCTGGCTCCATTGGCCATATAAAAGGGAAGTCCTTGTCCAAACCTGTCTGGTATGGCTCAGCTGCAGCCACCACAGCGATGGATGGTTGGGACACCCGCTAAGGCGGTTGGCATGCCAAAAGGTGCCATTGGCCGAACAAAATTTGGCTGATCCTAACTGTTCAATGACCTGCTGTGGTGAAGACCAGAACGAGGACAACTTGTGGTACCAATGGGGTCGCTACATCTAGACCCAGTCTGACACCACGAACGTGGGGTATTTCACCCTATGTTTTTTGTTGAACCGCTGCTTCATGCAGTGCTGTTGTTCTGCCACTCTGCCGCCTGGTGAGGCGGACCTTGCTGGAGGCTGACCTTGCTGATTGTAAGCAATCCAGAGGAAGCTGCAGTTCATGTCCAAGCATCAGTAGTGCTGGAGAACTGCCCATCGTTGCATGTGTCGTCGCTCTGTAGTGAAGCAGAGTGCCCTGCAGTGCTGATGAAAATGAAGAGACCCTCCGCCAGATGTTCTCTGAGCCCATTTTTGAGTGTTTGGTTAAACCTCTCCACACAACGATTAGGTTGATGGTGGTAGAAGGCAGTTCTGGATGTGAGTACATGGAGTCGATGGCCACGGCAAGGGCTGTAAAGATGGCAGTGGTGGCGGGCCAGTCTTACCGCTGGTGAGACAAGCTCTGTCTTTAACCATAGTCTCCACATTTCTATCGATGCCCAGCCACCAGACCCAGCCGCTGCAGCACTGCTTGGTTTTAACGACCCCCAGGTGACCCTCATGGAGCATGTTGAGGATTCATGCTCTCAATGCACTGGGCACCATTGTGCACAGCCCCTCTGCCACACAGACATAGTTCCAGTAGGAGAGGTCACTCCTGACATGGTGAAAGGGCATTAGATCCTCCAGGACTCTGGAGGGCCATCCCTCCTGAATGAAGACACAGAGTTGGTTGAACGCAGGGTCCCATGCAGATGCTGCTTTAGGCTCTTGGAGGGAAACAGCTGTCTGAAGCAGTGTGTGCAGCATGAGAATTAAGTCTGGCTCAGAAGAATCTTGTACGGAGTCTGACTCAGAATCTGGAGTAGCTCTGGAGATCTAGTCTGCCACAATGTTCTCCCTGCCAGGCGTGAACTGTGTGGTGAAATTACACGCCTGCAGCCTCTCTGACCACCTGTAAAGGGGCAGTGGCCTGTGTCCTGATCCGGATGTAACCACCAAGGCCGTGAGGGCCTGGTGGTCTTTCCACAGCGTGAAGTGCCGTCCATAAGTACATGTGCCATCATTCGCATGGTCAGATGCAAGCTAGGGCCTCTCTCTCGACAGAGTACTTCCGTTCGGCCGAGGTAAGTGACCTTGAAGCAAACGCCACTGAGCGCTCAGTCCCATGCTGCAGTTGAGAGAGAATGGCGCCGACTGTGGTATTGGATGCATCGAATGTCACAAATGTGTGGCTGTGCAGGTCAAAGTGGGCAAGCACGAGTGGGGAGATCAGCTGCGACTTAAGGTGGCGGACTGCGGTGGTGCATGCATGAGGAGAGCATGTAGTCGTGGTAGCCGTGGTAGCAGAGTAGTTGGCGAGGAAGCGGAGGTAAAAAGAGATAATTCCCAGGAAAGATAACAGCTGCACTGGGCAGGGAAGGTTCCGGTAGGCACAGGATGACATCAACATTTAAATGGAGCGAGCTCAGGCCATCAGCAGTCAGGTGGGACCCCACAAAGATTTTTTAGGTATTACCCCTTTGTTCACCTGTCTGAGATCATTGCAGGGGTGCAGGCCACCCAACTTCTTCTTCACCACCACCAGGTTGAAGATCCAGGGTGAAGGGTCAATAAGCACAATGATGCCAGCGTCCAGAAGCTTAAGCAGCTCGGCAATGACATTATCACCCGGATGACACAGCTGGGGTCGATACCTGGCTGATGATTAAAGGCAGGGAGGCAGCCCAGCCGAGTGAACAATGAGGGCCAGCGGTCCTGCCAGGTTGTGTTCACCATCAATATGGTGGAGCCTGTGTTGTCCATGATGGAGAAATCTAAGGCACAGAAGAGGTCAAACCCCAGGAGATTAGCGCCATGGCGAGACACCTGGAAGGTGAACACTGGGAGGGTTCTGGTACCATAGCAGACAGAGAAGGTAACAGTGCCCACCATGCCGTTTTTAGCATGGGATGGGAGGTAGAACCGCAGTTACCACACAGTGGTGCCTTGATGTATTGCCACATTTATCTCAGGCGCCTCGAGGAGTAAAGGGGGTTCGGGAAGCTGAGCCAGCGGAGCTACAGTCTGTGCAGACAAAAAGGAACATACTTAGGCTGGCTCTGGGGCTGCTAGCTGAGATCGCAGAGCAGTCTTCAACAGCTGAAGATCGTCTGGCGACATAAACAGTTTTTCCCACAGCCTGGGATTAGCTGCGTGTTCTGCCAGCTGGTCCCTAATCATTTCCTCTTTCAAAACACTGAATTTACAGAGGCTTGCCACCACCAGAGGTAAGTTATGTAACTGCGGATCACCCGGCCGCTGGTGGTGCTGATGGAAGACTATTCGGCGCTCAATGACGCGCTGAGGTGCTGGAAAATGTCCGACCAGCAAGGCAATATAGTCATCATGTTTGTCCACCAGTCCATAGGTCCGAAATATGCGTTGTCCCTTGCTCCCCAAGTTGTGGTTGGGCAAGGCTTTTCGCCTAGCGTCAGCAGTGTCGGCCAGCCCAATAGTCGCTATAAACGTCCCGAAAGACTCCTTTCAGCGGTACCATGGGAACAGTGGCATACTGGGCAGAGCAAGGACAATATGTGTGGACAACGATGGTTTTCACTGTCTCGCTTTACTAGTGGCTCTCTGCTCAGCAGACACATGTTAGAACTCCCTCCCACGGCTGATGTCACCATGCTGCTGATTGCATCAGCCTTATACTAAATTATGTATGCATTTCTGCAGGTGTAGAACCAGTCTTCTAGGGTGTTATCTTGTATTCTTCTTTCTCTCCTCAATTCTTTTCTCCTTCTCTCCATTTTGCCTTTTTCCCCCACCTCTTTCTCTTTCCGAAGTTTTTTTATATATATTAAGGAGAACATTATAGCGTTAGCCACTTATGAAAGTAAATCTGTTGGGTTTCTTCTTGGCACTCAGAGAACAATTCTAACTGATACTCTGCCAGAAAGGACATGTTAAAAAAATTTACTCTATTTCTAGTGCAGGTGTACATGCGGATAATGTGCCCTTATGCAGACAGTGGGAAAGAATCTGCTGCAAGGAGGTATATCCCTTCTCCTTTAGGCTGCAGGAAGCAAACGTTAGCTGCATCACAAGGAAAATACCACTGTTCTGACCAGTTTGAGCACAAATTTATTTTTCTGAACCTATTGGATTTGATAAATGCTTTTTGAATATAATTAAATGAATTTGTAAGGATAACAATAGTTCAGTTTTACTACCACAAGGTACATCCCCAAGGTTTTTAATTGATAAGGGCATATTTGGAACAACCTGTTTTAGAGACACATGTCCATCATAGGCAGAACTGTTCTTAAAAAAATGGTATGCATTTCTTGATTTATCTACCAAGCTTACTCTCTGTCCTTCCCTAAAATTGCAATTAAAACTATAAATCAAGCAAACTTTAACTACCTCTGGAAAGGGAAAACACACTATATTAAAAAGGAACAATGATTCAACAATATAATGAAGGTTGCCTTAAGGCGATAGGCTTTGTGCAAATTGGTTAAGACAATTTCTTAAACATCAACAAAAATTCTGGTTTTATATTCCTAATGACATTTTTAAGATTTTATTCCCCACAACACCCCAATATAGAATTGCAAGTATATTTTCCATAAGCTCAAATCTATATTTTTACAAAACTAGCTAGAAAAAGACATGATCTGCAAAGCACCTGCTCTTTTACACAGGAAATATTTCTTTCATTTGAGTCTCAAATGTATCATACACGACAAAAAGCAGTATAAAATAGTGATCAATGCAATACATCATGCTGTTATATCAATGGCACTTCATTTAAATACAGTATATATAGTGTTAATACTTACTTTTGAATACTCATTATTTATTGGATTCTAAACTGACCAATTTTGCCATTCGGTATATATTTAACAAAGAACCATTCTTTTTCATCTTCTAAAATTCATCACTAAGTTTCCTCTCCAGAATGATGTTGAAGACTTAAGATTCTTCACAGTTATTCCAAGGCTATCAGTGAAATATACCCTTCTCCTAATTTTCAATGTAAACATTTTGGCTTTAAGTGCAATGATTGTTCATTTGGTAACAAATATGTTGAATGCACATACCACATATTTTATATATGTATACTAATGCCTTTTGAAAAGATTTACATCAGTGGTTGTCTAAATATACAGTCCCAGTATTAAAAATTGAAAATGTTATATAAGGTGATCTCACAATCAACTCTATAGTCTTTTTAGGAAGGTTTTTATACACAAAAATAGATTTCCAAAGTCCAGACCAAATGTTGCTGTGCCTTTTCTTTTCATCATTGAAACAAATGAAAAAAAGGACTGATGTGAAATCTTTCAAGATGGTAGAGGAACTTAATCTTATGGAAAACCCCTTAATGAACATTCGGAATATCTCCAGTAAACCTGCCTTCTAAACTTTTGCCTGTCCACCCTCCAACTCCACACATCTACCTACCTGGAAAATATCAGAGAACCTGAACCATCATTGTTCAACCTTCCCTGTCAACCTCAGTCTCTGTGGCATTATTCACCTTCCTCCCTGGAACCATCTCCTCCTTTTTAAACGATAAGAATTATTCTCTCTCTATTCCAGACTGAACATTTCCCCCAAACTCCTGTACTCGCTCACCTTTCTCCCTCAATGGATTGACCAGCAGAACCTGGACTCTTCGATGACCCCGCAGTCATTTCTTGTTTGTCAATAAACCTGAACTCTGCCACTGTAATGGTTGCCTGCATTAGAGTCACCTGCTGATCCACCGTGACGACGATCTCGTGCAGTTAAAAACGAGTTTGTATTGTTTCAGGGGGATTGTTCAATAATTTTTCAATACAATACGATTGAAGGTATTAGTTTGTTGAGACTTGAGTAGCACATTAACCAGTATTCATTAAGATTCAAGACAAGATATGCTAGCAATAACTTATTCAGTTTTCAGGATAAAACCAATGGCACAGATCAAGTTAATGTCGGTTCCTGCAGATATTGGCATTGAGAGTAACGAGTTGGCTGACAAATCTGCTAAAAGTGCAGCAAAGAAAAATGTCAATTTTAACATGAAAATTTGCAAAAGTGAGGTTAAGTGTTAAAATACATGTTGAGAACAAATGGCAAGATCAATTGGATTTAAGGATAAGGGAGTTATTTCCACTAACGTCAGGAGACATGGTTTGTGTTTTAGTTTTTTTTTTTGTGGTGGCACTAGTAGCCTTTATTTATAATTTGTTTGATAGTAAGCAGACAGGAAATGTTGGAAAGAGTGGGGGATACGGCTGTGGACAAAAGGTCGCGCGCTTAAATCCCTTCACCACCATCGCTGCACCCAACGTGTTTTGGGTTTTTGAAAGAACCAGTCATTTTTAAAAAAAAATATGACGGTAAGACGGGTTCTGATCAATATTCCAAGCTAAAAGATGGCGGCAATGCCCTTAAAGTTGTTTGCCAAACGGCATAAAAAACAGAAGAAGAGCGGCCGCGCACTGCATCACGTGACAGGTATCTGGTACTTCCGGCAGAATGTTTTTAGCTTACTGGGGCTGTGGCAGGAGCTTCGAAGTACCGTCAGAGTGAAACAGAAAGAGTCAGTCCCACCTCAGCAGGGAGTCGGTGAAGAAGCATTGTTAGGCAGTTGTACTTGATTTGTGTCGATTTCGTTGTAGTTTAACATACTGTGTGTGACATTTTATTAATATGTGACAGCTCGCTTCACTTAATTTATTTAAAACCATTGTGATGATTTTTGACATGTCTTTACCGAAGTTTACCGCTGGACTTGGAAACTCGGCTACGTCAGCCACTGTTGTAGGGGTAAGAGCTAGCTTCATGGTAGCCCCGGCCGGAGTCTTTTAAATAGTTTGGATGTCAACAAGAGTTAGCTTGTGAAAGGCAGCCAGTGACTTCAAACCAGAGTAGATAAACTTTTCTCTAGGGCTTAGCTAGTGGCTACACATTTTTCACCACTTTTCAGTGTTTATTATTAAAGAGCTAACTTCCCTGAATTAGGTTGTCTGCTTTTGTTTTAGCAAGGAAGAAAATAGTAACAAACTTTAGTGAGACAGGAACGTGAACTTTTAAAAAATATATTTTTAAATATCTTTAAGGAAATCACGTTTGACTTGCTGTCCAAAACGAATAACGGCGACCATTGTGTTTTGGGGTAATTACTGTATTTAGTGGTAATTAAAGTTGAAATTGGTGAGGACAGCAGTTGCTATCATAGTAAACAGGTTACCTCAGGTGCGTCTTTTTGGTTTTAGCTGACTTTTAGAAAATAAAATAATTTCTCTTAATTTCATCGTATCTTACGTTTAATTACGCTTTAGGTTAGGCTGTTTTTAGATTATTTTATTTAATATTTATTTCGTTTTCTTGTGAATAATGGAGTTTTCTACCAGTTGTTTCAATAGTATAAATTTTAGTTCTGATTTTTTTCCCCCGATTTTTTAAATCTATTTTTAGTCATGCTTTTTTCTTTTATTGTTCGAGATCTTGTTTTTTTTTTAAGCATTTTAAGGATTTTACAATATATGCTTTTTCGAATCTTGATGCCTCATCATTCCACTCAGTTTAAGTTAGCGCCTGGTCACAATAAATGTCTCTTGTCACTTTTCAAAACAACACAATAAAAATCCAATTTATATGTGGAAGTTTAGCCAGTTCAATCCTTTCAGACAGACAGATAACATACATTCCAATTCAATTGTAGTTCTCCAACAATGCAGTTTATTATTCAAATTGGTTAAGTTTTTCTATCTAAGGAGACCCAGCAGATTGCGTCAAGTCGTGACTTGTAGCCTTCACTCCTCCTTGATGAGCATGTAGCAATAGTGGACAGTCTCTTGCATCGACTTTGCAGCAGTCCTTCATATTGAGTATGCATATAGCCACAGTAGAAAGGAAAACTCCCTTTTAATAGGCAGAAAACTCTCTGCAGAACCAGACTCAGTCTGAGCAGCTATCTGCCATGACTGACTGGAGGTTTGATAAAACCGAGCAGAGACACACAAAACAGAACCACTGATACAGGAGTTCTTTCTGTATTAAAGAGAAAGTAAAGCATTGTTGGCAATAGTAGCTCTTTTAGTGGCTTCATCTAGCAGAGAAACAGCAAAACCAATAAGCTCTGACACAGATTTGAAAGTCCTTAGCAGCTGTGTTTTGTATCATGTGGGTCAAAATCATTTATTCATAAGTACTCGTGGGCCACAAAAAAGATTTAAACAAATAAATTTGTGAATATTTTTTAGCCTGCTCAATAAACTTTGTAGACATTGTAGATCCAACACATCAAAAGGGTTTTGCACATTTGCCTAAATTAGTGTAAAGTAGATTTGGGTGGACCAAAGTCTGCTTTTGAGTAAAAGTCAAAGCATAGATGGTCCTATTTACTATGTTTTGTGTATGAGAGAGATAGGGTTAAACATCATCCTTCGTCTTGAAACCATCCTCTGTTACCTTTGGTAGCTTTATATTTCTGTACATTTCTTTCATTTTCCATGCCTTGTTTAGACCATCATTTCTTCTTTGTTTTTGTCATTACTTCCTGTTTTTAAATTAAAGCACTTTGTGTTGTCCTCCATCTGAAAAGTACAAAAAGAGACTGCGTGACTGATTAAACGTTCTGTCAGTAGAAAACACCAAATGTGGTTTTTTGGAGTATTTATAACAGAAATTGTAAGAATGTTATAAATCTGTTGGGGTGAAGGTTTCTGATTTGATTTAGTGGTTAGAAACAGGTACGATCTGTCTCCTTCCTCTGGTTGTTACACATCAGGACTGAATGAAAATCATCCAGGTTTTAAATTATTTAAACACAAAAGCACACAACAGGTTTCACACATCATTGTTCATTAAAGATGAAGCCAAAAATGAAGTTGATGTGTGAAAAACTATGTACACCCCTTATTGACAGCTTCAGAATGTTAAATTTAGACTTGGCTGTTTTTGTTCTGTGTTAATAGGCCGGGTTCGTTTGCCAGGGAGTGAACAACCAGAGCTACATCTGTGAATCGGGCCACTGCTGTAGAGAGGCACAGTGCTGCAGTAACTACCATGAGATGTGGTGTGAGTAAACTTTCCTTCCTAAATAGAAAAAAGCAGGATATCTTCAAGCAATAAGTGTTACTTACTGCTTAATGTCACCAGGGTAGAGTGGTTTAAACAAAGTTTTATTTGCAATGTATGCATGTTTTTATGTAGTCATATATAGCTGTGTAAGGTTGGATCCGGATCTTAAACAGATCAATCATGATGTTTATTTCTTCGGTTTTTGTAAATCCCACGGTAAGGGTATCTTAGACGGCTAATGAGCCTTTTGTCTATCTGTCATATGCCCCTTTTCCATTGGCTTGATTTGGTTCTACTCGACTCCACTCGGTACTTTTCCGTACTGGTATCTACTTTTTTGGTCCCTGCTCCTGAGCAGGTACGACCGGGGCTAAGTAGGGACTACATGTGACATGAACAGACTGCTGTTCACTGATTGGCTGTGGGAGGAGGTGAAATGAGAAGGTTTTCGTTGAGAACGTGCAGGAAAAAATTAATAAAACTCAAGAGCCACTAAAATAATAAGGTCCACAGTGGCGGTGCAGGTCATACATGTAACTTTACCATTTTCAGATTTTACCATTTACAGATCATAAACCATGCCTGAAGGTTGACAGAAAAGAAAAAGGACAAATCAGCTTTCTGAATTACATGCAGGCAGAGCGCTGTATTTAATAACATCCTAAACCAGCTGATCACACAAAAAATCAGCTGTTCAGAGGCATAAACATTTCCCCCAAAACACAAAAAACAAAACCACCACGAAACAATGGTTTGGACATTTATTTACGGTCCTTTAGCGGACTGGCATCTGCAGGAGGAGGGAGCAGGCAGAGAGCAGCTGCCCCGTAATCAGACTGCCTTCATCGGACCCAACGGGAGAAAGACACCGCTGAATCTGCGGAGCACGAATATCCAACCTAAAACTAACTTTAAAGGTCAAAAGTCTGCGGCTTTGCATTTTTAAGTCCTTGTCCTTGTTATTGCCATGGATAAGACAAAAACTTCCTCATAAAGCCCCAAACTGTAATTTCTTCATGCAAACTTTTGAGCTTCACTATCATCACAGCAGCCTCTCTCCTCTCTGCTTCTCCTCCCACATCCCCCTTACATCAGAACCCCTGAGCCTTATTTTATAAAGTTCTGGCTGGGCTGTGATCCAGGTAATAATCCCAGTGGATCATTTTAGACATAAAAAACATAAATAAGACATTCTTGCATATACATTAATACAAACATCATTAGCATTTAGTTGATTTATGTTTTTTTTATTTTCATTTCACGCAGATTACTTTAATGTGAATTAATGTAACACAGTAGCGTTAATAGCAGCACAGCGCTCTACACGCATGGCTGGAGGCGGGGCTTCAGCCACCATAGCTTCAGCCGTTGGAGGGTCAGTGGAAACACAACAGTTACTGTACTGAGTAGAGCGAAACCAAGTGGAGCTGAGCCGCACCGGCTGAAAACGAGCCAGTGGAAAAGTAGTAAGAGTGGAAAAGTGCACTCTTACTACTTTTGATGTAAAGTATCAGTTTTGTGATCTGTCCACCCATGTGCAACTCAATTTGACCTGTATCGAGGTTCTACAAAGAGCTTTACACGTTGTTTTCCCTTTCCCAGTCATCTGTGTACAGCGCCGTCTGTTGTGGTGCTGATTTCTGAAATTGTAAAGTTCTACCCTGTCAGTAAAAATTTGCACGATTCAGGACAAATGCTATAATTTTGCAGCTTTGTAACAAATCGAAATTGAATGGTACGTTTGAGCTTGTTAAAGCTGCATTAGGGAGTTCTGAGAAAAACCTGGACTTCGCCTGAAAATGTGAACAAGGACACCTTACAGGTCCCACCCTCTTGCTCTCTGCTGTGCGACAGCCCTCCCTCCACAGTGGAGCCTGCCATCAACGTGCAACTTGCTTTGACTCATTGTCTTCTTCTGTTGACCTGTCTTTGTATTCTTAGCAGGTGCCACTTAAGAAACCTTGGGTTTGGGCAGTTTTGCCAGATCTCGCGAGAGAAACAAGCAACCATCTGTATGAAAACAAGCCCAACGGGCAACCACCACACTTTGTAAAACAAAGGCTGTTTGTAATCAGTATAAATGTATAAAATTATTATGGCATTATACACAGCTCAAAAAAATAAAGGGAACACTTAAACAACACAATATAACTCCAAGTAAATCAAACCTTTACGAAATCAAACTGTCCACTTAGGAAGCAACACTGAATGACAATTTCACAGCTGTTGTTCAAATGGAAAAGA
>JAHUTJ010068133.1:0-12334 GCA_036250325.1 Characodon lateralis
CTTCCGGAGAGCTTTGACCAGATCCTGGGGGATGTTGGAGACATAGAGTCAGAATGGACCATGTTCTCCACATCTATTGTCGATGCTGCTGCCCATAGCTGCGGCCGTAAGGTCTGCGGTGCCTGTCGCGGCGGCAATCCCCGAACCCGGTGGTGGACACCGGCAGTAAGGGACGCTGTCAAGCTGAAGAAGGAGTCCTATCGGCTGTGGTTGGCTTGTGGGACTCCTGAGACGGCTGACGCGTACCGTGGGGCCAAGCGTGCTGTGGCCCGGGCGGTGGCAGAGGCAAAAACCCGGACCTGGGAGGAGTTCGGTGAGGCCATGGAGAAGGACTACCGGTTGCCCCCGAAGCGATTCTGGAAAACTGTCCGGCGCCTCAGGAGGGGGAAGCAGTGCTTCGCCAACACTGTTTATAGTGGGGTTGGGGAGCTGCTGACCTCGACTGGGGACATTATTGGGCGGTGGAAGGAGTACTTCGAGGATCAACAACTACAGGACAATCAATCCGGGGAGCTATCATGATCCTGGGTGGTGTTGAGAATTAAATTCATGCCCGCACCTCTCATCAATGCAACGCAACACCTTATTTTGCTGTGGCTGGAGATGCGCTGTGTGACATGTTCCTATCTAAAATTCAGACACCGTGCTTTAATGTTTCTGAGATGGGCGAACACATGTTGTTTCTTTATGAGGCGGTAGAAAGCTGTATCAAACAGACAGTGACTTGATGGAGTTCGATATTTTAGACAAACTGATGGATGGAATATCTGAAGGAAAACAATGCGAGGAAATCCAGATTTAGAAAGGTTTGGTCATGCTAGGTGGGATAGACATTTGTTACACCACATGCAGGAATATTTGGAGGAGAAAAAAGAACAAATAGAACACGAAAAGAAACCGCCTGATGCATTAGATAAAAAGCTTAAAACTGTCCAATTAACCGTTGAAAGATAGAAGAGGAATAGTAAAAAGCCTGATAAGAAAATGCTCACTGCAGAGGCTGTAAGAGGAGCAAATACGATAATGGCTCCTGTTACATCTCCGCCCACTTCAGCAGCTCGGGGGTGGTAAAACCTCCTAGCTCCTACCAATGTATATCAACTGGCTCCACCTATCTAGTGGGAGTCACACCCATATAGTCCTCGTGGCCGGGCCAGGGGTGGACCGTTTGGAAAGAGGGCCGGACGAAGGGGTGGACAGGGAGGAGCTGGTTCCTCCTCCTACCTAGTATGTGGGCAGACGGATCATGGGGACCGCAGCTGCCCTCAGCGCTATGGGGCACGTCCAGCTGGAGCTCCTCCATCCTTGCATCAACGTCCTCTGACACAACAAGCTCCTGTCACCACACAATGCATCAATCATACCACAGTGACACACCCCACAGAGAGGTCCAGACAATGGGAAAAAGGCAGAACCCATTGTTCCAGTGGAATTAAAGGGACACATTGCTATGTCTTGTGAACACTGAAACCACTTTTTCCACGTTGAACATTCCTCCATCCAATAAAATGTCTTCTCTGATGGGGTGAAACAGACTCTGGCTGTGTTTACACCTCTTCACATTATGGTTGGAAAACAAAAACTGTTGCATTCATTGGTTGTTTTGCCTGACACACCTGTGAATCTACTCGGCAGAGACATTTTGATTGCATTGGGAGCAACAATACTATGTTCCATGGATGGGTTGGTTGTGACTTTTCCAGATGGAACCTGAAGCACATCAGTATTTACTACAGTCTGTAGAGGAGCCTTGTGTGGACATTTATCAGGGCTTCATTGAGCCTGAAACCCCTTCTAGTGCTGGGGTGAGGTCCAGTTTCCTTATCTGGAAACCCTGGATTTGGGCCCTGGCTCCTTGCGGCCCAATACCTGCTCTGCCACAGGTGACTTTGTTTTATGAAAGAAATGAGAAAACAAACAGATTGGTTTCAGGAACAGTTTGAGGAATACTTTAGAAAAGAAAATATGGACCATTTCCTATAAAACATTTATGAAATGTCTGATGAAGCTGTATCTCACATATCTCTACCCTTGCACTCAAGTCATCAGACTAAAGAACAGGGAGGAGGTGTAACACGTTCCCTTGCAGCCACTGATTAGTAACTCAGCTATCTAGATAACATGGCAGAGAATTAACTGATCACTCTCTGACTGAGGCTGTTTATCCAGTTGTCCACCACATCTATGGGCTCAAGGACCCACTGATGTTGGATGTGTGAACATGTCTTCCCCATTTGGCAAAACCAGTACCCACACTCTTCTGCTGCAGAGGCTGGAATTGCTGACACCATTGAGGGGCTTTTAAAAGCAGGCAGGTCAGAACCCTGCCAGTCTGCTTGGAACACCCCCATTCTGCCTGTAAAAAGGAAAGTTATAGGTAACTGCAAAATGGCTCACGATTTAAGATAAATTAATAGCTCTGACAGCTGACTAGCTGAACACTACAGTGATGTCTTCTCGTTCACTTATAGAACTCAGCAACTGAGAGACACCAGGTTGCCTCAATATTTTGCCTTATCCCCAGGTCAGGTTCTCAAATCAGGTTTTCAAACAGCAGCTCCAGGACTGCATGTTGCCAGCGGAGGTGGTTTCTGATTACAGCCCGAACAGCAACCTCGTGTATTGAAGCTACCAACTCTATTCTTTTACATCTTGCAAAAACAGGTGTCGAAGTGAGTAAAATGAAAAACAGATTGCAGAATACTGGTTACTTTCTAGGAATAGTTATTTCAACAACAGGAACCCATATTGTTTCTGCACAAAAATCTGCCATTTTACATCATCCCAAACAAAGATTTGTTGTCATTTTTGGGTTTGACTGCCAATAGCAAAAACTATGTCCCTAATTACACTGGTTTGACAGCACCACTGACTCTTTTGGTAAAAAAGCAGGGTTGGAAAAATCTTAATGCATCACTGAATTGGAACACAGACGCGAGGAATCATTTATTAAGTTTAAACAGCTGCTGTAGTTTGCTGCACAATTGCTCTTTCAGGATTACTGTCTGCCTTTTTGTTTAGATGTTTCTGTAACAACAGTGTTTTTGCAGAAAAAGGGGGATATGATAGATAATATGGAAAAAGACATGTTGATTTGAAACAATGGTTGAGAAGTGGATTTGTGACTGCAGCACAGAAGCCAATCAAACATGAAAATTAAATGAGATTTATGGCTCGAACCTTGTTGTTGCCTAAAAAAGTAGCAGGTTATGCACGCAGCTTCAATTTAGTAAGTGTTGAGGCTGAGAACTTTGAACATCTAAACTTGGAAAAAATCAAACAACATCACAAAAGGGATTCTCCCCTTGAGGAACTTACTGTGTGGAAGAGAAAAGGCCCTGGTGATAAAAGTTGTGAAGCCACCAAACATGAGAGAACACATTTCGGAAGAGGCACATGGNGAGAAAAGGCCCTGGTGATAAAAGTTGTGAAGCCACAAAAAATGAGAGAACACATTTCGGAAGAGGCACATGGAACATCACATGTAGGTATTTTGCAGGTGCCTATCAATCCAGAACAATGGTGGCACCCATATTTAAAAGATATGGTGAGAGAGAAGATCAGGAACTGTTCTATTTGCGGACAATTTAATCCAAAACCTACTGTGCATCCATTTCCAGGTAAGTTTAAAAACTACACCAAAGGAGATCATGATATCCACAGCGAGAGCATATAGATACAGGTTGGTCTGTGTGGATGGATATTCAGGATGGCCTGAGGCATGGCTCACAAGAAAGGAAGACAGTAAGTATGTGGTAAAATGTTTAACTAATCATTACATTCCCAGACATGGCTTCCCGGAAAAGATAAGATCTGATAATGGAACTCATTTCAGGAGCAAAGATCTGCAACAGGTGGAGCAAATGTTGGGACTGTAACATGCTTTTTGTACAGTATATCATCCTCAATCACAGAGCAAGGTTGAAAGAGTGAACCAAACATTGAAAACAAAATTGGCTAAAATCTGTGCACAGACCAAATTAAATGGAGTGGATGCTTTGCCAGTTGCTCTAATGTCTGTCAGGATGTCTGTTAATCAGTCCACAGGTTACACCCCACATGAACTACAGACTGGGACCAGCACAGCAGATACCAGGACAAACAGATGAATTTGCACAATTATCTTTTCACACGTTCTTTAATGAGTTGCAGACCCTAGCGGCAGAATTTTCCAGAGAACCCGAGGAAACAAGAGGCTCCCCTGTGGTACCAGGAGTCAACTGGGTGTCGCTCAAAGTCATCATCAAGCCAGGAACCCAGATTCACAGGCCCGTTCCAAGTCCTGGAAAGAACAACTCATACGGTTCATCTGAGAGGAAAAGGAGAAATCTGGTATCATTGGAGCCAGTGTGCACCAGCTGAGGAGCCTACAAAGTCACACAGAGGTGTCATAAAGGGGCATAATAAATCCCCTGGAGGCTCACCGGTGTGATCGCACTGAGCTGAAAAGGATGTATCCACTACAGAGACTTTTTCTTTTAGTTTTCAAGATTAAAAGAAGAGTATTTATCCACTCCAGAGACTTTTTCTTTTGGTTTTCAAGAGGATTTATCTGCGACAAAGAATCATTCGATTCAACTAATCAACAGATAGATTCAGGATTGGAAGTTGGAACATATGTGACTCTTGATTTTGATTGTGTGATCATTGAATGTGGTGTCTTTTCTGTCAATTAATATTTGGAGCATTGGTTATGCTATTGTTGTTTTATGTACTTGATGTATGACTTTGAATAAACATTTCTTGAGTAAATCCCACAGTGTGTGAAGGTTATAAGCTCCTGGGTAAGTGGAATTGATCTGATCCAAAAAATAAAAATGGTGATGAATGGTTGTGATGTTAGTTTTAAATGGAAATATGGGGGAGGAGGTTTGATAATGACACTGGTGGGAATAATTGTGTTCTTGACGTGTGATGTTTTCCAGAGTGGTGAGCATCCCTCCAGTCCCAATTTCCGCAGTTGTTGTCATCTACTCCGGAAACTGACTGAAACTATTGAACTAGATTATGTACTCGGCTCGGACACCACGTTTCAGTTTGATCTCTGTTGTGTGTTTACATGTGAGGATAGTGAGCTAGCCTGGAATAAATATAATGTGTATCTGAGTATCTATCAGAAAGGTGCAGTGGATTGTATGGAGAATATCGGCATGCCAGCCCAGGATTTTATCATTTGGGACACTAAATAGGGACGAATACTGTCAGATAATCCATATGCAGAAACATTTCAGCATTTGGTGACCTTGGCTAGAGGACAAGCAAAGGGTAAATTGACAACTGGAGGTATTAATCCAATATTACTCAGCATTGGAAGAATACAGAGCAACCCCTACCACAACCCTAATATTACAGTAAGGCCACCTACTCTTAGATGAGGAAATATGAGTTCCGGATTTTATATGTATTTAGGAGTAGATTTGCCAGGATGGATAGCACGAGATCAGGGTAGAATTGTTAGAATTAATCTTGTTTCTGTTATGGCCAAAGGTGGTAAAGAGAAAACTCCTGTGGTTCAGATAGACTATAACACCTTAACCCCAGAAGATGTTATCCAAGGGAGGTCTGGGATTTACAGAGTCCAATTTGTGGTTGACGTGGATGGCTCAGACAGCACATGAGTCGGCCATGAGCAATTGTATAGCATGTGCGGCTGCTAAACCGAAGTATTATTTGATAAAATATTAATATTAAATATCAAATAATATTCTCAGATTAATAATCACAACAAAGGTAATTAAGATACAAGTGTTGCTTGACTTTCTCTCTGAGGTCGACAGAAGCAAACTATGTTCCAGAGAGCTCCCAGCAGAGACCCTGTCTCTACAACGCCGAGTGGAGCAGTTTTCCCAGTCTGAAGGGACCACATCACAGCGGTTACAGCTGTAACGTGCGGTTTGGCCTGCCGACAGAGCGAGCCGCCCTACCCCACAGCTATGGAGGTTAGCTGCAAGTTAACCCTTTGTTCACTGTGGATGCGTTCTTCAACTTCGTCGCCCCGGACAACTTTTCCTCAGCACGGTTCACGTAAGAGGTTGTGTTTTGGGCAGAGAGAAGTAGTTTAGAGTGAAATAATGTAAACATTTTCATTTTATGACGTTTGGTTTTATTTGTGTTGAAACTCAGCCATCTTAGTGCTAGCAGATTAGCACACGTGTGCTGCTAAGCTCAGTTGTGCTCAGTTTATGTTCTGTGTTTGTGTTTTTTTGTTAAAGTTAAGACAAACTTTATTTAAAGGGTGATTTTAAACACAGATCAGCCATAACGCGCTGTCCACGCTTATGCATTTTAACCCTTTTATTAGTGGTACTTTAAAGGTATGTGTGTGATTCTGATGATAAGCTATAAGCTCCAACCGCTAACAGCTAAGAACACGTGCTTGCCTACGAAAGATCATTTACCCAAAAAGGTTGTTAGTTTTCAAGGTAGAAAATAATATTTCCCTAAATATTATTTTACTAAACTTGATAACTAAGTAAACACCATTAAGCCCAATTTCTCAAGAACGATTTGGTTGTTATTCAAAATTAATATTTCCTTAAATATTATTTTAATAATTAAAGGCATCTAATTAAACACCGTTGAGAATTGGTCATCCAGAAGGTTGGTTTTATTCAGCAAATCATTCTTTAAAATATAATTTTATCAAAATAACATTTTATCTGATCTTGCATTGTGAATGGTTGTTTAAAGGTATACCAATTATTGCCTAAGTTAGTTCCAAGACTAACTTAACTTCATTTTCAGATTCCTCAAGATAATCATTGGTTCTCAAACATAAACATTGCATAATGTTGCATCACTCTTTCGGTCATGGTTTTCAACCATCTTAGATCAATTTGTTTATATTGTACATAGCCTATTAGTATTCCTTATTCTTTCATTCTGCTTGGTAGTTGGATTGTTTTAGCGTAGCAAAGAATTTGTTGATTGAAATATGTTTGACTTTGAGTTGACTTATTTTTGTTAATAAATTCTTGTATTTTAAGAAATTGTGTGAATTCATTCCATGTGTGTGCAGAGTTTTGCTGTTCAATAATGTCAGAGCTTGGCTCATCCCTTTCAATTTTGTCCTAATACCACCGCCTTATTGAGCTGGTATTCACAGGACAACCCTTAACAGACCGAAATATAATTTAATAAAATATTAGAGTAGTGATATGTCCGAGGTCTCGTGTCTCTGGGTCCATGGCCTGATCTGCTCGGGCGTGGACGGCTGCCGGCAGGGCCTGTGGGCTCGTCGCTGCAGCTCCCTGGGGCTTCTGCACTGTGGCTGCTGGGTGGTTCCCCTGGGACTCTCCACTGCTCTTCTCTGGGGGGGGGGTAGTCCCAGCGGTGGTTCTCCTGGGGTTCCTGTGCTTTGGGGGGCCTTTAGAATGTCTGTGGCTCGGATCTCCTCAGTGTCCGTCCAGGGACCATGGCGCAGGCCTGTGGGTCCTTACACTCGCTATTGCATATTTTTGTGGAGAAATATTGTATACAAAAAGCGCGTCCACACCCGTACTCACAGGTGTTAAGCTTCAGGTGTTAACAGATACACAGATGTTCTATATTATGTTCTATACATGTGCTGTCCAATCTTAGTGACACATGCACAACTATGGGTACACTAAGGTTTGTCACATGGAATGTGAATGGAGCCGGCACCAGCAAATCTGCCACACCTGCAAATGATATTAAATAACCTAAATTTCCTAATTTGTTTTCTGCCTGGTATAATTCTAGGCAAAGGGAAGTAGCAATCTTAATTCACAAAAATGTTTACTTTATAGTATTAGACACAGTTACAGATCCAGAGGGTAGATTTATAATACTAAAAACATCAATACATAACCAAAAGATATGTATTGTCAGTATATATGCCCCAAATGTTGATGACTTCCCATTCTTCCATTCTTTTTTTTCTACACTGTCTAAACACTTGGATTGCTCACTTCATCTTGGGGGCGATCTTAACTTTGGTCTAAACGAAGAATTAGACAGGCTGACCACAACGGGCACTCAGTGTAGTTGGCAATCAATAAATATAGTTAAACAGTACATGAGTGATTACGGACTTTGCGATGCATGCCGATCTCTTCACCCAAATCACAGAGAATATACTTTCTTCTCACATGTCCATCACTCTTACTCTGATATGGATTATTTCTTAGTCAGCAGCTCGTTGTTGACTGACATTTCAGACAGCGAGATACACTCTTTTCGTTTCTGCTCTCGGTGGAGGAGGATGTTTTTCTTCTGTCTCCTGCACCTTCCCCTTTCTGCCCTGCTTCTGCTCCATGTCTTGTCTTCTTTCTGATCCTTTCTAATGCATCTGGGAAGGCGTGGTAAGGCGTATCCATCACTTCCTGTTTTCGCTGTTGCACTCGGTGGATTATTTGGTGTGTGAAGGCTCTCTCATTTGATCTGATTTCTTTCTACTGTGATATCTCTTACTTCTAATACAGAAGCACATTAAAACACATACTTTCTGTTGCTGCATTTAACGTTTGAGGACTCTCCGTGTCTTACACAATTTTTCTAGTAGTGGTAAGGGGTCGCTAGCTTAGCGCTTTAACTCCACCATGGCTACCTGTTCTGCTGTTTCTCTCTCTGAATCTCCCCCTCTCTCCTGCTCTCTGTTTCAGATGTTCAGTTACTCCTCTGCATCCTTTATGGTACATGTAATCCTTTATGGTACATGTAATAAATGTAGGATTTTTGTAGCTTTGGAAGCGAGGGTGTCGGCATTGGAGGCCCGGCTCCGCGCTGTTGAAAAACCAGCAGATAGCCGAGGCCCCTTAGCCAGCGCGGAGCCACCAAGCGTAGCTCCCCGTAGCAGTCCTCCAGAATATCCCGCGCAGCCGGGGCCTCATGCCGGCTGGGTGACGGTATGTTGAAAGCATAGTCCTAGATCCCGGCCTAAAGGTCACCACCAACCCGCCTGCGTTTCTAACAGATTTTCCCTGCTCAGCGACACACCCGCTGAGAAGCCAACTCTGGTAATTGACAGCTCCATAGTCAGAAACGTGGCACAAAAGACACCTGTACCATAGTCAAATGTCTGCCAGGGGCCAGAATGGGCGACATCAAATCCTACCTAAAACTGCTGGCCAAGGATAAGGGTAAATACAGTAAGATTGTTATTCACGCTGCCGGTAATGACACCTGGTTACGTCAATCGGAGGTCACCAAAATTAGTGTTGCTTCGGTGTGTAAGTTTGCCAAAACAATGTCGGACTCCGTAATTTTCTCTGGTCCCCTCCCCGATCTGACCAGTGACGACATGTTTAGCCGCATGCTGTCATTCAACCACTGTCTGTCTAGGTAGTGTCCAGAAAACGATGTGGGCTACATTGATAATTGGCGAACATTTTGGAGAAAACCTGGTCTCATCCGGAGAGACGGCATCCATCCCACTTTGGAAGGAGCANGGTTCAGACCAGGAAGCAGGGTCGTAGTTTAACACTCCTCTCTGCAGCTTCTGTACTGCTACCCACCCATTACCCTATTAAGACAGTGTCTCGCCCACGGCCAAAATTCAATAGATTAAAAAATAATGTAAAAGGAGGAAATCGTGAAAATCTTATAAAAATAAACACAACCCAGACTGAAAAGAAAAATAAAACAAATGTGGCGAACTGAACATAAGATCTCGCTCTTCAAAGACTTTGCTAGTTAGTGACCTGATTTGTGACAATCAGATTGATTTATTTTGGCTCACAGAAACCTGGCTGCAGCAAGAGGATTATGTTACTATAAATGAGTCAACTTCTACTAATTATATAAATTTTCACATTCCTCTAAATACTGGGCGAGGAGGAGTAGCAACCACCTTTCAGTCCGATTTTTTGACTAGTCCCAGATCAATCAATAGCTACAACTCTTTTGAATATTTAAGCCTTAGTTTTCCTCATCCAAATTGCAAAGCACAAAACCAATTCTTTTTGATGTTTTGTACCATCCCCCAGGCCCTTACTCTCAATTTTTAGATCAATTTTCAGACCTTTTATCTGATTTAGTGTTAAATACAGATAAGGTCACTATAGTGTGGGAATTTAACGTTCCTGTTGACATTGAAAGTGATAGCCTAAATATAGGGTTTAATGCTATCTGAGACGCGGGTTTGCTCCAAACATTAACAAACCTACCCTCCTTTGTCTTCATTCACTGGACCTTGTGCTGACATATGGCATTGAGTGTAAAGACATAACAATATTTTCTCATAACCCTGTCCTGTCTGACCATTTTTTAATAACCTTTGAGTTTAATTTAACCGAATACTCCACACCTGAAAGAAAATTTCATTATTGTAAATCATTATCCGGCAATGCTGTAACAACCTTTAAAGAATCTGTTCCACTTTTAATTTCCTCATTATCACAGAAAAACAGTGGAGGGCAATAATTTTGTTTCTTCCCCTTCACAAATTGATTCTCTTGTTCATAGTGTTACTTCATCATTGCATGGTGCATTAGACAATGCAGCCCTCTTGAAAAAGAAGGTAATTATTCATAGCAGGCTGGCTCCCTGGTTTATTCCCGAGCTGCGTACTTTAAAGCACAATGTTAGAAAATTGGAGATAAAATGGTACGCTACACACCTAGAGGATTCCTACTTAATCTGGTAGCCTACTGTTGTATAAAAAGACACTTCGCAAAGCCAGAACAGCTTATTTCTCATCATTAATAGAAGAGAACGAGAATAATCATAGGTTTCTCTTTTGTACAGTTGCTAAACTTACACAGATACATAGCTCTGTTGAGCCATACATTCCCTTAGCTCTCAGCAGGTCAGCATTCCCTTAGCTCATCCTCAGCAAGTGAGACTACATTGGAAGTAACTGTAGAACTTGATCTGTTTTTGAACTGTTTTGATCCTGTGGAGCTTCCTGAGTTATCAGAAATATTAGCTTCATTTAAACCTTCAACTTCTATGTTAGACGCAATCCCATGTAGATATGATTAATGATACATTAATCATATCTACAAATGGGGCTGGTAATCAGAGGGAACACTTCCTTAAATAAATGGATATGTACCACAAGCTTTTAAAGTAGCTGTAATTAAACCTTTACTTACGAAACCTTCGCTTGATTGAGATGACTTGAAAAATTACAGACCTATATCCAAGGCTCACAAAACACAGCAAAACAGGAAGACAGATACATTTGCAGTGCAGGATGGCTTAATAGCACTGCACATCTCTGACCCAAATAACTACAGAGGGAGGGGAGGCTTTAGAGGACGTGGACGGGGAAGAGGAGGCTCACAAAATACCCCGACTCGAAACAATGCATGCTTAAATTGTGGAAGGTCGGGCCACTATACTGCAGAACAAACCTCCAGAATTACACTCCTCGTGAAGCTCGCAATGATGCATGCTGGAAGTGTAACAAGCCAGGACATTTCACCCGAGAATGTAGGGGAAAAAGAATAGATAACCCCAACTCCACACAGAATTGACAATTAAAGCCACAGCCACTATTTCCTCCCTCAACCCACATATCCTTTCTACTAAATGACGCAGATGAAATCAAATTTGAGGAAGTAGACATTCAAGCAGCACTAGAACTAATAGCAGTTCATAAAACAGCAAGAGCACCCTTTAACTGACAAAGCCATAATACTGAGGCCTTAAGAAAAGCACAGGGAAAAAACCTTTCAGCTTAACTGAAAACAAAAATGGGGGCGGACCGCCACCCATCCCAAATTAGAATACCAAGGTAGCCCCAAATTATAAAGACTAAGAGGTGGTTTTAGAGGACGTGGTAAAGGAAGTTAAAAGAGGAGGTGACAATGTGGATAACATGGACACTGTCCAACTGGACAACCCAGTGAACAATGACTAGAGAAGGGAGAACAGAATGTTGTTAAAGAAGTAATCTAAGAGTAAAAGATTTTGTAGGCAAGTATTAGTGAGAAACAGGTGCTTTAAAAATCATTCTATGGTGTTATACTACCAACGACACCATGATAAAATGCAAAAGATTAATTTTACAGGAATAATTTCATATTTGGCTCAGATTGTGTGCATTCTTGATTTTCTCCTCTTTGAGAGAAGTTAAATTTCAGCTCTGTGAAACGACCTTGACACAGGAAATGCAGCTGCCTGAAAACAAAGATAAAACTTCTGCAAACAGCAGAAGCCTGTCTCTGCTGAAAGCTCTGATAAAGATTGTAACTCTACCCTGCATGTGTCAAACTCAAGGTCCGCGGGCCACAAAATTGCCCCCCAGAAGTTTAGTGATTCTCTAGAAGTAGAGCCTTTAATATGGTGATTGTGTGCTTGAATGTTATTTTGTCAATCAATAAGCAGTTTTGTCTACATTCTGCCACAATCTGCCTTTTGAAAATGT
>JAHUTJ010068134.1:0-12330 GCA_036250325.1 Characodon lateralis
TGGAGGTGCCAAGGCCCCTCTTGAGGTTGGGGAGGTGGGGGTGGTGGATTGTGGCTGCAGCTGTTGGGGGGTGTTGTGGGGGATGGTTGCAGGACTGTCCCTTTGTCTTTCAATCGATCGGCAATCGATCGGCAAAGTGAAATTTCTGGCCTTCTCGTTCCAGAAACCTCGTTCGTGAATTTTTCGTTGGCCAACGAAGAAGAATAAATGAAATCCACTTGGGACTCTTCTCTAGAAATTGATGTGCTTCAGTTGTTGGTCCAGCTTCCAGCGTGAAAAGCAAATAGTGGGTCGTCTCATCCTCTGTTATATAGTTGACGGTGGCCTCAGGGCTGCGACGTCCCCGTCTAATCAGCCGCAGGGGCCGCTGGGTTTTGTAGAACAGACTATCCTGCGGTACAAAATGGCCGATGACGTTGGAAAGGCATAGTGGCGTCCAGCAACGTGCAAATGGTCCAATATTCAGCAAACAAGTGGTCCAACACTGGTTCAAGGAGAACACAGTTGAAGTCCAGATGCTGGAATGGCCCATATCAGATCCTACACCGCTGTCAAGGTAGCAGAACGTGTTACATTGGTTTATGCTACACTGCAAGGTGTTCATGGGAACACCACCTGAGCAGCATCCTGGTTCTGAACCCCCTGCCTAGAGGGGATTCCAACGACCGCAAACCTGTACCAGATTGGTAACAGGGCAGCTTGAAGTGCAGAAACCACTCAGGAGAGGCAGCAGGATTTTAAAAATTTTGGTTATGATTTGTTTTCTTTCAGTACCAGAAGAAAGGGCATTCCACTTCAAGGTCACAATGCAGCTATATGGAAGATGGTCTGTTCTGATGCTGATGATTGGTATTGCAAGTTTTTTATTACTCCTGTGTTTATTTGAGAAAAGGTACAGCAAAGACAATTTGTGACTAATCTGAGTAATTACACCAATAATACTCATTAGCTGATTCGAAGAGAGATTCATCACTTTTCTGACTACCATGATCATGCTGATAATGTCTGGTGGCAACTGATGCATCAAACTGTGAGGAAGATAAGAAATGACAGTTGCTATGTTTGTTGTTTGATTCCACATGCTATTAATGATCAACCATTTTTGGTACCTGTTCCTATTATACTCTAGCTACTTTCTTTCCAGATTGGCAACATAACCAGCTGGTGGAGGTTATTTTTCCTTGGGTGAGAAATAATACTGTAAGGGAAAGCAGAAATGTTAGTAAATTTTCTAGTGAGACTAATTTAATATGTGCTACTACAGGAACTCTTTATAGGTTTTGGGGTAATAGGAATTAATCCAGATATTTGTATTGGACAGGAGGAAAATACACCTTATTTCCTTGGAAAGACAGAGGGTTGCAAAACTATTATACCTGTTTCATGTGCTTTAACCAATAGAAATAAATTTGAGTCATGTCCTATCAGAACTGTTGCTTATTCCATTTCAGGATCTTCGGTCCCAGATCCCTTTGTGTTAACTCTTAATCTGACAGCCTTACCGAATGGAAATAAACTGAATGCCCAGGCAGGTAAATTAACCAGGGTTCTTGTTACTTTTCCTAGTAGAAATGGGTACTCGTGACCTAGGAATATGGTTTGGATGTGTGGAAATAGATCATATCTGTATTTGCCTGCTAATTTAGCTCATGTACTATCTACAGTCACTAGTTATAATTCAATCACTCCATTTTTAGAGAGGAAGGCAATGCTCAAACAGCAAAAGAGAGTTAAGATTCCATATTGAAAAGGGATTTTGGGTACACTTATTCCTAGTTATGGTGTTGTTAATGTAGCCCATAGGATTAATGAGTTGTTAGCTTAGTTAGAAAATATTTATCTGTTTTATCTGAGGAAGGTTTCACTGTTCTGACCAAGGAGCAGCAGGGTATAAGAACTATGAGTTTCCAAAATAGAATGGTTTTGGATTCCCTGTTAGCTGAGAGGGGTGGTGTTTGTCATTGAATTGGGGAACAATGTTGCAAATTTATTCCTGATGGGTCTAACAACATGATAAGTATCCATGATAAATTAGAGGAGTTGCTGATGACTCAACAGAATGAAAATATGCATCCTCTTAGAATCCTTGGTCCTGGTTCATTACTGGTGGTTGGACATCCTGGTTAATAAAGATCAGAGTAATTTTCCTTTTTGATGTTTATTTTAAAGTGTTGTATATTTTTTGGTTTTACTTTGATTATAATCTTGGTGATGGTTTTGTAGAATTTTCCTTTATTTGTGATTATCTTGTAATCAGAAGAAAGGAGTGTTGTGGAAAATTCTTTTAAATGCTCTGAACTTCCCTTTACCTCTCTCCTCTGACCTCTGTGTTTTGTTACCTTAGAGGAGTTGGTCTGTAAATCAATTATCAGAAGTTTATGGTTAACACTCCCTGAAGGGTTATGTCCCAAGGAAGGGCAGATGGGTGCCCTCATAGATAACCTTGTTACCTCTGACCCAAGGTGGGGTCTAGAGGACCATATCTCCAAACTCTTTTAAGTTGAGGTAACACCCACATACTGTTTAAATACTGTCTGTAAACTCTTGTTCTGGGCTCTGCTTCACTGACTAAGCTCAGTGACAGGGTCTTGAAACGCTGCAATGCCTTTGAATAAAACTTTATAAGATAAAATCCGGTCTTTCTCTTTTAATGAGTTGATTTCTCTCCCAATTTGATAAGAAAATCCATAACACTGTAACGTGAGTGTTTTTTTTACCCCCTTTCTTTAATTAAAGGCTGTGGCACAGGGCAGCTCCTCTGAGAGAATGGCCCGTCTCTCCCTGGCCAGCCAAAGATAACTTTGACTCGCTTGTGTCTTCATTGCATACCTTCTCTGAGTTTATGAGTGTGTCTAACTCTGACACTTCTGTATACTCCTTAATAAGTTACCGTCTCCCTTTCTGAAGGCTGTTTTATCCTTGTTAAGCAGGTCCTGATGTTGGGGTTTTGGGTTCAGTGTTTGTGTTTTGTCTGCACTTTTGTTTTCAGTTTCCAGATGGTGCTGGAGTTTCTCAGTTGTGCTGGGTGACAGGTGCATCTGATCTGCTGATTGCATTGGAGGAGTATTTAAGCGGGAGGTTGCCAGCACTTTGATGCCAGAGTTTGCCTTCAGTGGTAACAAACTCAGCCACTACTAAGCAATGCTTTGTTCTTTGTCTTTAAGCCGACGTTGTTTATGTTCCTTCGCAGGCAGAAACCTGAACCTTCTGACTTTGGTTCCAGAGGTTTCTGGACGATCAAGATTACCTATGTTTGGTGGATTTTCGTTTGAATTTTGTTTCCAAGTACCAAGCTGGCAGCTTCCTGTTATCCTCCGTCTCCTGAACCAAGGCAGAAGCGTACCCTGTCCACCCTCCAACGCAAGTACCTGAACATTGAACTAACTCTTGAACTCACCAGAACTCCCTCTGCAGCTCAAGTAAACCATCTGGATTTTCTCCGCTTCACACCTGGGTCCCAACTCCCTCTACCCCTGGCGACCTGACTGCACTAATTTAGTAAGCCGCTCTTCTGATTACAATAGTTACCTTTTTGTTATTTTGCAATATTATAAGTTCCCTGTTTCACCAGTTCTCTTCCCCCTCTTTTCATACAGTTGGCAATTCACCCGTTCATGTTCCAGACTCACCTATTGTAAATAAAACACCTTTCACTGATTCAGTTGTTCCTCAGAGTGTTCTTTTGTACGTGGGTCAGATCTATTACGAAAACAATGACACCTTTGTTTTCGGCTATCCACACAGAAGTGTGGATGACAACTGTTAGTGGAATGTAAATCTTTGCCAAAATAACACTGGTGAACTCTCTCAGTAAATAATATGGATGAAAACTAACTGCTTACAGTTCAGTACCCGGGTTTCAGAGACGACACTTTACAGTAATATGTCCTGGATTACACCATCTGTTGTTTACAAGTACTGCTAATCCACATCCTTTGCGTTGCTGCTCCTGTTTAAATCTCTGTCTGCTCATATGGGCATACACTGGCTGGGTCTGTGTAAGGGCTCAGCGTTCATTTTATCTTGTTTACCAGCGAACTCTTTTTGGATTCATTCAGAAGTTCAACATTAAAAGGTTTTTTTTTTTTTGTTTTTTTTTTGTTTTTTTATATAAATGCCCATTTATATTTCTAAAGGGATATATACTACATTTGAACAATTTAAAAACAAAGATGAGAAAAGATTTTTGGAAGGTGAATTAATGACTAAAATGCATCTTTTAATAAATATTGAAAGATGATGAAATATTCATGTAATACAATCGTTCCAATTAAGTTGCAACATTGTGTGAAATGTTAAAACAGATTAGTGATTTGCAAATCCTTTTCGACTTCTATGCAAGTGAATACACTACAAAGACTAGATATTTAATGTTACAACTGGTCAACTTTTTTATTTTTTTATTTGCAAACATTATACTCATTTTGAATTTGATGCTTACAAAATATTCCAAAATAGCTAGGACAGGGGCAACAAAAGACTGGGACAATTAAGGAATGCTCAAAACACCTGTTTGGAACATTCCACAGCTGAAAAGGTCAATTGGAAACATGATTGTCGTGATTGGGTATAAAACGAGCACCCCCCAAAAGGCTCAGTCACTCACAAGCAAGACTGGGCAAGTTTCACACTTCACAACTGTGTGAGCAAATAGTCCAACAGTTTAAGAACGTTTCTTAAGGAACAACTGTAAGGAATTTAGGGGTTTCATCATTGACAGTACATAATATCAAAGAAAGATTCCCAGAATCTGGAGAAATCTCTGAGTGTAAACAGCAAGGCCAAAGACCAACATTAAATGCCTGTGACCTTCGATCCCTCAGGAGCACAGCATTGAAAACCGACATCACATATCATCGCTACATTTACCAATACAAGTTAAAACCCTACCATGCAAAGTTAAAGCCATTAATCAACAACACCTAGAAACGTTGCTGGCTTCTCTGAGCTCGAGGTCATCTGCGGTGAACTGTGGTCTGATGAGTCCACAGTTCACATTGTTTTTCACTATTATTGATGTTGTGTCCTCCAGGCCAAAGAGAAAAGGACTACTTAAATTAATAAAAGCCAGCATCTGCGATTGGTGCCATTAGTTTATATTTCCTAAGTTAGTTATTAGATGTTTTGCTAATTTATTATAGTGATTTATGAACTCAGGCTGAGTGGTGTTTTCCACTCAGTTTGGACATATGAACGTTACTGAAAGGAGTCAGAAACAGGGAAAGTGAATGAGGCAAGAACTTCAAGGAAGGGAGATGGAATCACCTGGTTAAATGTGCTTTTCTTCCGTTGTATGAGCCTGTAGCTCCAAGTAAAAATAATTGTTTTTTTCTTTCTGCTAAATATAGCAATTTTAGTATTTCATCAACTGAGGAAAATAGTTAAATAGTCAGTCATTTTCTACCGCTTATTCCATAGTGGGTCGCAGGGAAGCTGGTGCCTATCTCCAGCAGTCTATGGGCGAGAGGCGGGGTACACCCTGGACAGATCGCCAGTCCATTGCAGGGCAACACACATACAACCATGCACACACTCATTCATACACCTAAGGGCAATTTAGAGTGACCAATTAACCTAACAGGCATGTCTTTGGACTGTGGGAGGAAGCCGGAGTACCCGGTGAGAACCCACGCATGCACGGGGAGAACATGCAAACTCCATGCAGAAAGACCCCCGGCCGGGTATCGAACCCAGAACCTTCTTGCTGTAAGGCAACAGTGCTACCAACTGTGGTGCAGCCCGGAAAGTAGTTAAATAATTAAAGAAAATTTAATATTTAAAGGATTATCCTAGTTCCCTAGTATCTAAAATATCCAACTCTAAAGGGTAGCTGAAACAAAAATCTTATTTTATTTGTTAAATTGTAATTTTTTAGTATGTTATACGCTCTAATATTTTTGGAAAGGATTGTGATTATATTGTGTCTCTTTTAGAATAGTAAATGTCTGATAGAAGAGGAGAGAGGACGAAAATAGAAAAAGTGATAGAAAGAAGAGTAAAGCTAAGCACAGGAAAAGAGCAGATGAGTGTTAGAAAAAGGAGGAGAGTAAAGAAGACAGACATTACTACTGCTATTTATTTGTCTTGTTACTCTTAGGGAATGCTAACAACAGTGTGGATAGACATTCCTGCTATTATACTTGATTTTTATAGTTTAATTATGAATAACTATTTTAAAATAAATAAAACTGTAACTTTACCAATGTTTTCATTATATCTTGATAATATTTATTTCTTTTAATCTCTGAGCTGGAAATGTCCCCGGATTTGATTTTAGAAAAAAGACTAAAACTATAAAAAAGAAACTGAAACTAAGCATTTTCAAAAAATGAAAACTAAACTAAACTAGCAAACAAATGCTAAAAACTAATTAAAACTAAAATAGAATTGAAATGTGAAGTCAAAACTAAATAAAAATAAAAACTAATGAAAATTGCAAAACTATTAAAACCTGCGGTATTAAAACGGTACTTATCAATGCAAGATGTATTTAGTGGTAAATGCGGCTCAATATAGAACATTTATGTATCTGTTAAGACCTGAATCTAAACACCTGTGGAGCTGAGTGTGAGCGCAAAGGTTTCTCCATAAAAATATGCAATAGTGAGTGAGAGGAGCCACAGACCTGCCTCCCTGGACCTGAGACAGACACGGAGGAGATCCGAGCCACAGACATCCAAAGGCCCCCCAGAGAACAGGAACCCCCAGCCTTGGGGGAACCAACCAGCAGCCACAGTGCAGAAGCCCCAGAGAGCTGCGGTGACGAACCCACAGGCCCATGCCAGAACAGATCCAGCCATAGACCCAAGTCTCCAGGACACATCACTCCTCAAGTAGAGGCCCGACAGAGCCAAGGGGTCCAGGCCCCGGCAAGCAGCCACCAGGAGTGAGCTGGCACATACCAAAGAACCCAGCCCTGGACACTGAGAATCACAAATACACAAGCAGGCAGAGGCACCAGCCACCGGCAGGGACTGTAGGGAGGAAATAGACCCCACATTTGATGGGGGCATAAACTGATCGAGGAGAGTGATATCTTCCTCATGCAGTCTGCTAATGTTGCATCTTGTTGTGGATCTTTAAGGTCTTTTTGTAGATCAGGGATTTAATAAGATCTGCCATGTATTATTTCAAAAGGTGTTAGTCCACCCTGAGCTGATGAGGTTATCCTCATATTAATGTTTAATGTTATAACTGTCCCGTTTGTACCAAGTTCTTGTATGACTTTGTTGGAACAAAATGTGGAACAAAATATGTTCCATTATCACTATAAATGCTTCTTGGAATTCCAAATGTACATAGCCCCTTTTGCCACTGTTATAGCATCTGGTCCTTTGCAAGGAAAGATTTCCTTGGGGGTTATGTTTCAGACATATCAAACAAGATTACAAAAAAAAAATGTTTTAGTAAGTTTTTAGCAAGTATTAAATCCATATGTAGTAAATCGTTTGTTCACTAGGCCAATCATCCCCCCCTGTTGAAACATGGCTCTGCCCATGGCTCACATTTGCAGCCCAGTGGAACATTGATTTCAGTAACATAGCCTTTCCTTCAGGGCACCTAGTAATCCCTTCACATTTACACTCTTGGCATTATGTTGATGAGCTTCAAGAGGTAGTCACCTGAAATGGTTTTCACTTCACAGGTGTGCCCTGTCAGGTTTAATAAGTGGGATTTCAAGCCTTATAGATGGGGTTGGGACCAGCAGTTGTGTTGTGCAGGAGTGGATACAGTACACAGCTGATAGTCCTACTGAATAGACTGATAGAAACAGTCCCTGCTTTTTTCTTGCCATAATACATATTATGTACAGTCTGTACTGTACATAATATGTGCCATCCAAGAGGTTAATAAGACCTATATGGTATCACGATAGATAGGGTTAGATAAAATTAAATTGGATTTTCCTTCAAATGTTTCTGTTTGACCATGATAGGGTTGCTCTCTTTTAATCATCTGGTTCCATAACAATTTTGTGGTATTCATCAGCAAGATTGTAATGGCTCTGAATGTTCTATTCTAATTTAGCTTTTTTTTCATGCAGTAAGTCCTCATTATATTTAAGGATGATGTCACTATTTTTGTTAGTTGCTATTATTTTAATAATGCTTGGTTTACTTTAGGTTTCATTGGTCCAAAAAAAAAAACTCACTCCTCATCACTTTAGAAGGCTTAATAAAATTGATGAACACAAAAATGAAGAGCATGTTATGTCTTATAATCTTAGTTTGTCTTACCCAGTTTTATAAAGACATGGTACAGTTTCAGTCAGCTATAGTTCTTCACTGTTAATTACACTTTGTATTTATTTCAAGTAACTAAAGGTTGTTTCAATTAACAAGTTTTTTCTATTTCAGTCCAGTTCAGTAATTCTGTCATGGTACATTTCATCTTGTGTAAGATTTGAGTATAATTTGATTATTCTGAACCTGACTGGAAAAAGTCCAAACATCTGTTAAAATCCTTTTGTTTCACCATAAAAAACTGACCTAATATTATTATGGTGCTTTTGAGGATCAGACTTGCTCTTATAATCTTTAATTATTATCGTGCACATATACCCTAATTTTTACATAACATGAAACACAAAAACAGAGACAAAATGGACAGACATTGGCCACATAAAAGTTTGATTACCCTGTTTGTAAAAGAATTGTGAAAAATTGAAGACAGGTCTATGAAGTTTCTTATGTTTATGAGTATTTTCAATACAGCTAGAACTATACTATGGCTATCTTTATATGATTTTGGAAGAGTTCTTGAAACCTTATTGAGATAGAAATTTAGCAATGATCATCAGAACATCAGACCTTTATGAACGCTTTTAAGGTCCCTCAAAGACGCTCTATAATGAAATCAGTCATTCCCATTCACACACATTCACACACCGACAACTTTTCCCCATGGCTGTCATGAATATCCGCTTGATGGTTTTAAGATTTTGTGTTTTTATAATGTAAAGCACTTTGAACTGCCCTGCCGCTGAAATGTGCTATACAAATAAAATTTTACTTACCTACTTCTCTGTCAGAACAATTTCATTTGCAAAAGTTTCAATATAATTTTCTTTTTATATTTTTAAAATACACATTTGTTTCCACTAGGTCTGTTTTGAATGCTTCAATTCTTTTTTATCCACCAAGGATCAATAAGGTGGTGTTAGTGGGGTCCACGTTGAAGGTGTTGTCTGTTGGGTCCGTCCAGTCTGGAGAAGTGTCAGGTTATCATTGTCAGGTCAGTGAGGTTCTTAAGTCAGTCAGAACCTTAGTCATTTGGTCTTGGGTCATTTGGTCTGTGCACATAATGTTTCATAGATCCAGCCTATGATTAGTCAACAAAACTTGAACACAGTTTCTCCAGCTTCCACCTATCAGAGAAAAATTTATTGTTAATAAATGAGTTGCATTTCCTGGGAACACCACATCCCACCTGAGCATCATGAGCATCACCTGTTGAAAAACTTTCATCATTGTATTAGTCAATTTGTTTCACATATTCACTCAGATCTTTAAACATTCCAGTAGGTGAAGTTATTAGTATCTCATGTAGACTGACATATACTGTTGCACTTGGAGAGGATCTCAGCTTATCCATGTATGCTGCTGCAATGTCTATCATCTGCTCATCTTCATCATGCGTACTATCTATAGTGTCCCCTCTATTATCTACTCATGGTGCCCATTTGGACAGTTTCTAGCCCAATGACCATGTTGTCCACAAGCCCAGCATAAATCATCTCTTCCATCATCTCTCCCTCTCCCTTGACTCCGTCCACGCCCCTTAAGGCCTCCTCTCCCTCTGAAAATTCCTCTGATTCTACCCCTCCCCCTACTTACTGGTCCTGCATAAAATATTTCATCTTCAGCATAGAAGGTATCAGTCGGGGGTGTTTTTTCTTTCCACTGACCACCTTTTCAGCATGCGTTGCCCAGTTCTGCCAACTGCTAACCGAGCAGGTGGGTAGATCCATATTATGTTTTGTGACACAGTTACAAATCTTAGGTAAAGCATTTGGCTGGAGGGCATTTTTGAACTGCTGTTGATAGGGACTGTCATCAGCATTATCGTGTTGCAATCCACTATTCCTTTTAAACACTTCTTCCATTCTCAGTCTATACTCAATGATTGGCTCCCCTATTTTCTGTTTAGTCTGGTTAATAATGGTATAATCTGCTCTCTGTCTGGCGCTGCTTCCGGACGCAGTTTTTCTTTCTTTTTATTAAAAACTATTGTTAAGAACTGAGTTCTACTTCTATTAATTTATATTAGCGCTATTTATTTGATTCTTTGTGCTTCATATACTTTTATACTGTTTACTCTAGTTTATTATTATTATTATTATTCGGACTCCGCTCTATTTATATATATTTATCTAACAGCGGTATAGTTATTATGTATATTTTTGTAGCCCACCATCAAATCAAAACAGAATTCCTCAACGGGCCCCCAACATCTCCCGGAAAACAGGCTTCTAGATCAAAAACCTAGTTTTGATCCGGTTTCCCGCTTTGAGTTCTACTCTCGGAGACTGCAGGGGTTTTAGACTGAGATATGATGGCAGCTAATATCCAAATCAGAATTCCCCATGACACATCTCAGCTGTTAACAACTTTATGTTAACACCAGCAAGGTTTCGGGTTGTCTCGCTGAGTGAATCATGTAATTCTGCATTCATACACACCCCCTGTTTATTATCAGGCATTTTCAAAAACTGCAGTCATATTAAACGCAGAGCATACCGGCTCGCGTACTTATCTAGCGCTAACGGCAAGCTTACTGGCTCGCGTATGTCTTTTTATATACTTAGTTAGTTCTGTCTTACCTGTGCGTTCGTTCACACTGCCTGTTGGAACGCGTTGATCCGCCCTCCCGGTGCCCCTCGGTTGATTCGGCGGTTACCAACACAGAATTCACTGTGCAGGATTTTGGTTCTCCAGACATTCTGGAGGCTGCGGAGACTGAAACCCCACAGCTGCGCTCGAAGGACCAAGACATGTTAGAGCTAGAAAGCTGATAAACACAGACAAGTGTAAAATAAGACACAAGTGAAGCAAGTTTGACTTGTAAGGGTGATACAGTCCTCTGTCAGCACAGCGACTTCCTTCTCACAAAGGAAAAATCCTTGCACCAGCCTTCTATTTACAACTCACATTCCTACAAGCAAAAAGCAGGAATTGCTTCAGCCAATTCTTAAAGAGATCTCAACCTAAAAGAGTAGTCATTCCCATATATGGTATAAGCTTGTCATGTCCAGGGAGTGATCCACTCCAGACCACATTCCTTCACCTTCCACGAACACTTTTTCAAACTAAAAAACAATCATAGGAATTGTCTTAACTATAGTAGAACTTCAGACATAAACATGATTTAAACTGAACAATGATAACTTATATACATTTTTCCAACAGAGAGGGAACGGCCCACGACCCAACCTGGGTCACAATCACACATTCCCACCCTCATGCGTACACATAAAAACACTCACACCCACACACCCAACGTTAAGACACACAACAATGGACATCGTACACTCACTCGCACTCCCCATACATACTCTATACTCCCAGGTGCAGGTGCCGATAATCCAGAGGGGCAACCAGCCCCCGACACGCCCCAGCACCGGCCCAGACTAGTGCCAGCACCGCCCAAACCTGAGCAACCCCAGCACCACACAGGACAAACTCACCTGTGTTAACAGAAACGGATAACAATGTAGTTTCATGTTATTGTGGTCGCGTAAACAGGGCCTCAGTAAGCATGTGGTGTCACATGTCGGCTGCTGTAAATGCTACAACGACATTTATGGCAGGTTGCATGCTACAGTCAGCTGGGATTGCAGTTTAGTTGATTTTTCACTGGACCACTGTGAGGTTTGCATATGGCTTGACATTTTTTCAGGAAGTAAATACGTTTTGTGTAGTGTCAGCTAACTTCCTGTCCACTGCTCTGAGCTATTGTAAAATGTGGCAATCAAAGACAAAGAGATAAGACAAAGCATTTTATCATTTACTGGTCCTAATCACAAATTAGAGTGATTAAACAGAGTATTTGTTAAGATAAAGACTGTATAGGTTGTACATGACTCAAAACTACACCATACCTTTGTCTGCTCATATCATTTCATATCACATTAGTCTCTATTTATGTTAATGTTATTTCTTCCTCAAGGAAGATATATATGAATATATACAGGGGTTGGACAGTGAAAGTGAAACATCTGTCATTTTAGTGTGGGAGGTTTCATGGCTAAATTGGACCAGCCTGGTAGCCAGTCTTCATTGATTGCACATTGCACCAGTAAGAGCAGAGTGTGAAGGTTCAATTAGCAGG